>CAVNYN010242494.1:0-11071 GCA_963692815.1 Nyctanthes arbor-tristis | reverse complement strand
TTTTTCCCCAACACATCAAATATCTCCTATAAAATAAAACTCACAACCTAAAGAGCAACATGACACCATCATTCTATGTATCTACTTCATCCATAATAGGAAATATGTATAGCAAGTTGAAGACCATCTGATTGCATTCATTGGCAATTGGATCAAGCCTCCACAAACTTAATAAGATCATTAACAGCACCAAAGTACCATTTTTTCTCTCTACCCACTTTCTGCTTTTCTCGCATGCAATTACAATGCAGCACTACTCTATTTACCGCTATCTTACAACCTGATTCTCAACTACCCTAAGCAAGGTAAAATAAAAATTCAAATGATTCAACAATAGATTCAGCAATTGTGGCCTGCCTTTAGTAACAAAATTGGAATATGAATCCACAAAAAATTTTAAAACAGTTCTCCCACTCTTCCCACCTGACACAATGACAATGTAACATTCTGCATTCATGGTGCAAATGCAGTCACTTTCCAACAAACATGTTAGTGCATGCTCTACTGTATCCAGTTTCTTTTTTTTTTTTTTTTTTTTTTACTTTTTTCATTTATTAATTATTTTTTGGTGTAGTCATACATCATTCAATGGTTACAGGCAAATCCCGCCGTGGCACACCACCTTCAACACCACACAATACACTTATTCCACCCACAAACAATTTGATATCAAATAATTTAAACACTTTCTGATTTTAACAGTAAAGTAGTTTCTTGAAAATGAATATATATCTCATTCCACTGGTCTTTGCTCCACGATACATAAGAAGATAACTTTTTCTTAGCTAGCAAGATCCCTATTTTTCTTGTTGTTATTTTGTTATTCTTGGTACTAAATCCAGTCAGAAAAGTCTAAAAATAGAAAGTATATGATTATTAGTTATTCCCAAAAAACACAGACAAATTATGAGGATTTAACAGTTAAAAGAAATTTTCTTTAATAAAAAAAAGTAGACAATATGAATTGAGAAGATACCATATTGGGCTTGAACTCCTTAATCTTCTGCAACTTCTTAAGCTCTAACTTTGAGTTCTAAAAATCTCTTCTTCATTTGGTTTCAATGCTTATTCGAAGACCTAAAAAGCACTCTTTAGTCTAACTTCTTCTCGATATGCATAAAACTCATCAAATCCATCAAAACTTATAAGCAAGGACGCCTTTATTTCTTCAATCTTTTCATTCAAACGCATAAACCAAAATGAGTCCAGAAATTTCACCAGAACCTAAAATTCAAATTTAAGGAAATTGACACATTATAATTACTTCATATATGGTTGGGAAAGTCTGTAACTATAAAGAGAAAGTAAAAGGATGCAAGCAAATATGAAGAGGAACATAGATTCAATAAAATAAGAGAATGTATATAATTTATCAAGAGTGGAATGGAGATCATTTACATAAGTTACTTAGTAACCAAATGATAGAAGTGAATCAGATCGTAGAAGAGAGGCCATGTCTTACCTTAACATATATTTGTTGAACCTATAAGCAATTACAAAAAATAATGAGATAAATTCAATTAAAATTGATAGAAACGCAAACAGAAAGAGATTCAGGTTCCCAAAAATTTTTTCTTAAAAAAAAATAAAATAAAATCCATCCACCACCGCTACTGTCAAAACCAAATTCCTTCACCAACAAAATAAAGCAGAACACAAAAACCCATTCAAGCACTTAAATAACTTACCGAGATATTGAAAAACAAAGACCTATTCAAACACCCAAGTTCTTACGAAGAAACCACCTGTTTTTATCTTATATAAAATCGCCATAGAACCTGATTGAATTTTCTTAAGTTTTGGCCAAAATCCAAGCTAGGTTACAGAAAATTGCAAGATTTGCGAATGATCTTCTCCTCTTTTGACTCGGCTCCAGTCCCCTCTCTCGTGTTCCTAGGTATCGTTCTATTGGGGAGACATTTTGATAATAGGTTAACAAAATATCGAATAAAAATTCCAATAAAGGGGAGGTAAAGCTCGACTGGAACTAAACAAAGCACAAAAGAAGAAAACGCCTAAATTCTAGCTTGGGATGTCGAGATGAGATTGACTACCTCAGATTACATAGGAATCGAGCCATAGTAGAAGCCAGATAATAGTTTAGAAAACAAATTAAAACAAATTCAATTAAAACTAAAAGAAATAAAAATAATAGCTTAGAAAACAAAACAGAGAATGACTGCAGAATTATGAGGAAACATCTCTTTTATGGTCAGAAATTTGCTGCTCCACCATGCCGCCGGAGGGCGCAATTGTGCTCAAATCCCTTTCACCAACAATCTCACTACGAAATCGAGGGAGATTATAACGAAAAAGAATCAAGGAAAAAGCTGTAGTAGAAGAATAACGGTGGATGCCGGAGAACAATTGGAGTAGAAAAGCAGGGCCGTTATTGAAAGGACGTCTCCAAAGAGAAAAGAATCTCTTTGACCGAAAATTACGGGGTGGGCAGAGAGAGAGAGAGAGTAGTGTTATTGATTCCCAATACACACATGCTGAGAAGCCAAAAATGCATAAAGAAGGGGAGAAAAAGAATAGCAGCTCTTCGCAGGTTTCCGGAAAAAAAAAAAAAAAAAAAAAGGCCGCTCTAACCAATGCACACAATCAGAGAAGCCAAAAAATGGAAGATTAATTAAAAAAAAAAAAAAACAGAAAAGCAGCTGAATTTTGGACGGGGAAGATGAAGTGGGGTCCGCTCCAAAATCAGCTACTTTAATATATAGTATAGATATAGATGCATCGTAAGGGTCTATCTTTTAGAAGTCGATGTCTCCAGAACCCTAAGGCTCTACATATTTGCAAACCAAATAATATCATCAATCAAAAAAAAAAAAAAACTACCCAAAGAAAGTTATGCTTTTTGTATAGTCAATACCTGTGATTGGTTTTCAATAAAGTTTGACTAACCAAATCATACGGTATAACAAAAATTTGAAAAATAGCCAATAATAAGTAAATTGAGGCAGTTAATTAATAATTAAAATGTGCTACTTTCCCATTATCACTTACTTGTTGGGTGATTTGGTGTGTGCATATTTTCTTTTTGCCATTAAAATTTCAAAACAAGAGCGGACATGTGGATAAGAAAGTCACATTTGTACACACCCAGTTGCTCTACAAAACAAGGGAAAAAAGCATTTTCCTTGAAATTAATTTTAAGATTTCAGATATTAGTGAGATTTTTGTTGAATGACATTTGAAACACATGAACAATTAAAATTCTAAAATTCTTAAGGCGCTAGAAAAAGAAACGAGAAGAGATGTTTGGGACTTTATCATAGTTTATACTCTAATGCATTTTTTCACAACCCTGTAATAACTTCATATACTGTGCTTAAAAAGTACCTGTAACGTCCTGAAAGTGACAAGAAATGACTTACATTTTGTCTTGCAAGAAGTCGTAACGTTACTCGTTTTTCTAATATATATATAGCTGAGACGACCAAAATAACATATACAATTTTTCTTGGCACTCCCTCTGAAGTCCAAAAGTATTGAAACTATATTGAACAATATAAAGGGCCGGGAGAAAAGAAAGAATCCTGTTATACATTCTAATCCAATAACTTTGTATCACTTAAAAAGGGATAGAACAAGTAAACAATTTTATGATACAAAACGATAGTAAAGATGAAGGAAATAAAACATTATTATAAGTTGACTATAAGATTTATCCAACTTCAAATTTGCAAGATAACGCGCGCATTCACTTTTTACTTGCATAGAGAAAGACTGTATTTAATTCCCCCTAAAAAAAAAAAAGAAGATGATTTTTAATCATAACTAAACATACTTGTCAGTTGGCTTCTTATATAAAGACAAAGATTGACTAGCGAAGTAAACATTTGAGATGTTATCGCCCCAGCCCCCAATGAAGATCAGCTGTTATCTCATTCTTTGGTGTAAGAGGGAAACACATTATTCGAACAAATGAAGTATGTAAACACTATTAATTTTGCTTCCCAACAATGATTTTGTGTGATTTGGTAATGAATCAAATTACAATTACTGCCAATTTACGGGTGTTCAATACTAGTAATTAATATAAATGTCATAATAAATGAAGTATTTTAACAAAATCAACCTCAAAATTATACTAGAGATCGTGCAAAGGACGATTCTTAACTAGTGTGTCTCTCTCTCTCTCTATATATAAAGTAGCACTTTTGCATACTTATCGAACCTTTCTCAAACCTTTCCTTCCTTCAATTGTGTTTAAAATTTTGTAAGCAATATTTACGATATGAAATTTTCTTGTTCTTTTTTATTTTTAGTTACGTTAGGTGATAAGGATGGTTAGTTTTCGCAATTCGTGTAACAAAAGATTAATGTTACGCTTTTTATAGATGTAGTTTTTTTTTTTAAATCAATTTTTATAGATAGATGTAGTTAATTGCACTTCATATATATATCTAAACTGTAAATATCAACCACATATAATTTGTGTGTAATAAACACGTTACCCATCGTTATTCGCGTCAGATACCATGAAAACACAAGTGATTTTTAACAACTTAAGTGGTTTTTTTTATATAGCGCAACGTCTTTACACACCACATTGGCATCTGCCGCCAAACATTTAGTGCTTTATTAACATTACACCATTGTTATTTGTGTGACATATTGTGTTATAGTTGTAAAACAAATTGTGTTACACTATTAGATAAGTAGTTTAAGTAATTAATTACTAGTCATTTACTTGTGTTTTGCAGGGGAAGACAAATTTACAATAATATAAACTATAAAAAAAGAAATAAAACAATTAGTCAACAATAAATTAACATGAATAGTCATGATAAAAATGGAATGCTATAAATTTGAAAATCAATAGAAGAAGACAAAACGGAACACAATAAAAAATTGACGTGGTTTGCACCAAAAAATTTCGAAGGTCGAAAAAAGTAATGTCTTTACTAAATGCCTCTTCGATTATTGTAATTCCATCCTCTACAGAGAAAGATGGCTGCTGGAGGTAACTGTCAGCACCATATATACATCCATTGCCTATCTTTGACACCTGCAATAAAGAATAATTAGCATCATCAATTTTAGATCCATCATTGAACTATTCCCTTTTAATTAATCCCATTTACATATATCATAGTTAAATTTAAAAATAAATCCACAAATGCATGTTTATTATATGAATAACCTACAATTTAAAAGTTTATACGTGTCATTCACTGATATTAATGAAAGAAAAGATCTCTAAGAAAAGCAACAAGAGGAAAATAATCAAATAAGTCTATAAAGATCTTCCACACATTGGCGTTACCATACCGAGCAAAATGCAAGAAGAAAATCCACATGCTATAGTTACGGAGAGAGCCATGGCCCAGGGTGGGTACGCAAATCAACATGACAGAATTTCCATTGTTCCAATTTTCATAAATAAATATTTCACCTAAATATCTTAGAAACAAATCCTATTTCTAACCTATAGTACGGTATTGACTTCGGTGTAGAAATAAACCATTATCTTAAAAGTAGTACAAACCATCATCTTAAGAGTTAGTAGCCCAAACCTATGGTATAACACCAAAACATGATGTTCTATCTTAAAAGAATAGAGATTCATGAACAAAATCACAAACACATCAATCTTATGTTCAAAAGTATCAATGCATCTCTTATTTCTTCCTATCCCGAAAATTCCTCTTATTAACTCAGAATTATCTTCTAGAAACATGTCTTCCAATTTACCGAAGATGATGTCGCCAGTTTTCTTATAGAACCAAAATTTGTACACATCTTAGTATATTTACTTAAATGTGCCTGTTCCATCTTCCTTTAAAGTATAACTTTTAAATGTGTGTAAATTTAAGGATGTGTGTATGCGGACATCCTAAGTAATAACTAATCATATATAAATTTGAATAACCTTGATACCAGTTAAATATATATGTGAAACCAAAAGGGCAAAAAAGAAAAAAATCAGCCCTTAATACAGTTGAATCGAGTCATCTCCAGTTTCTGTATATATTAAATAAGAATAATTCTAGTTGAACAAAAAAAAAAAAAGATAAAAAGAGTGATAAAATTGACCGATGTCATATGTGATTAGTGTTGATATAAAAGTGAATGATATGTTGAAAAATATGATTGTGCTATGTATCAATTTTGTTAAAATTTTATATGTGATTTTGTTCAAATAGCACAACTCATTAAATAAATATGAGTGTATGAATGTATATTACGTGATGTGATAGAAGGCACCGTAACGACACTTCCCTGAAGTGCCATAAAACTACCGGACAACTACGAAACCAAGAGAAACGAAGGGGGAAAAAATCAGTCACTTAATATAGTTGAATCGAGTCAACAACTGACTCCATATCAAACAAAAATAGTTGGTCAATTATCAATCCAATCTGACAAGTGCCAAGGTTTCTATTGAACGGAATTCAATATTACTGCCGAGGTTTATTCTTTCGAGGAGAAAGAGCGGATTCTGTGATTTACATTTTTATCAAAAAATTTTAAACACTTCTAAGAGGTGTAACGATTAATCTTGATTGAAACACATTAGGTGTCTTTATTATGGAGATACTCGATATGAGTTCATAAAATTAGTGACGTGGGGTGTGCCATATATACCGAGTATCTCCATAACAGAGATATATAATGTCTCTGAATTGAAATTCGGGCAAAAACACCACTTTTAGAAGTGTCATAAAACTAGTGAAAGTGTCATAAAACTAGTGCCTATTTCAATTTTTATTCTTTAGTGGATTAATTCCCTTGTGGAAGACCGGAAGAATGCCATTACTTCAATATGCCATTTGACACCATCCATTTTATAGGTAATGCGTACGTTATGGGTGCGTGTAGCAAGAAATTATTCTCTAAAGTATGTAAACTCGTTTAAACCTCTCAATTTCAATATAGAAGCAAGTGGAAGAAAAATCAAAAAATTAAGCTTGCTTTCTGCATGCATACATATATGTACATACACGGCGTTAAATGTAATTTATATACAATAATATTATTTTTAGTTTTTTCACATTTTGAACTTTTGATAATTATTTATGATTAATGCTCTCGTTATAACCGCATAGAGGTGATGAAAATCTTCCTCCATATGACGACATGATACGTGTATGTTCTATTATATATATATATATATACATATAATGCACGGGTTTGCTTTCATAATAATACAATAAAGTTACTATCTCATTAATAGTAATAGTTATAGTATCTTTCTCATAATTATCCAATGCATCTTGTGGTGACAAAATTCCAGAGGAAAGATAAAATTAACATATGATTTTTTTTCTTTTCTTTAACCCTCTCAAACTGGTACTAGCGAACCCTTAATAAACAGAAAAAAACTTTATCTTATTATATGTTAAAGATAAAAAAAAATGTTATCTTATTATAACATAATAATTTTTATTCTTATTATATATATAGAGAGAGATTAATCTACTCTCTTTTCTAAAACTCTTCTCTCCCCTAATAATTTCAACTCCTCTTTAACAGCGGTAAAGATACCCCTATTAAAGAGAGTGAACAAAATTGAACTCCAATTTAGAGTATCTGAATTCATGATATTATTAAAAGAACACGTCTGAGATTTGCATTAGTAGCAATGTTAAAAGGAATCTATCTATATATATATATATATATATGTAAGCACTTAAGTTGCCTTTTTATTTTTCCCGCCCATTTCAATATTGTAAGTGTCATGGTCAAACTTTTGCGGTACCTTTTGTGATATGATCGCACTGCCTCTTGCAACAACCCATTTGATTTTGGGTAGAGTGCACTGTTTTCCCGAGCCCAAAATAACTATCTTGTATAGGAAAAAGTTTTTAACCGCAATTGGACTGAAAATCAATAGTTAGACCAATCAATAGTTATGTTAAATGCATTCGAACTTCCGCTTTTATATACATTCAGTCAACTAATATTATATTATTAATCTGATGTGAGATTTCATCCGCTTTAAATCACATATCTTCCATTTTAATTTTATAAAGTACACACTCAGTCATTGTTTGCTATCAACCCGATGTGGGACATAATTCAATTCTCTTTAAAAATTATATTTCTAACATTCACTTTTATAACACTCAACTTTTTTCTATTTTATTATGTAATCCGATGTGAGAATTTATACATCTTAATATGCACATATTATTATATATATTTGTTTTAAAAGGACACTCATATTAGATTTGTGTTTATTAATTATTACATGGATATCTCTTCATTAGAATATTATATTCTTAATCCGGATGTGAGATTTCATCCGCCTTAAATCACATATATTCTATTTTAATTTTATAAAGTATACCATCAACTGTTGTTTGCTATCAACTCGATGTGGGACACAATTCAATTCTCTTTGAAAATTATATTTCTAACATCCACTTTTATAACACTCAACCTTTTTATATTATATTATGTAATTCTATGTGGTTGTTTGCTATCAACCCGATGTGGGATACAATTCAATTCTCTTTGAAAATTACATTTCTAACATCCACTTTTATAACACTCAACCTTTTTATATTTTATTATGTAATTCGATGTGAGAATCTGTACATCATAATATGCACATATTATTATATATTTGTTTTAAAATGACACTCATATTAGATTTGTATTTATTAGTTATTACATGAATATCTCTTCATTAGACAATATTATATTCTTAATCCGATGTGAGATTTCATCCGCCTTAAATCATATATCTTCCATTTTAATTTTATAAAGTACACCCTCAGCGGTTGTTTGCTATTAACCCGATGTGGGATACAATTCAATTCTCTTTGAAAATTGCATTTCTAATATCCACTTTTATAATACTCGACATTTTTCTATTTTGTTATGTAATCTGATGTGGAAATCTGTATATCCTAATATGCACATATTATTATATATTTGTTTTAAAAGGACACTTATATTAGATTTGTGTTTATTAATTATTACATAGATATCTCTTTATTAGACAATTTGTAAAATTTTCAACCACACCTCTAAAAAAAATAAAAAAATAAATCCAACCACTCTAAGAAAAATTCATGTCTCCTCCCCTACTTTCCCCCCCAATTTTCTCTATAAATTCCCTTCTCTTTCTGTCCATATTTCCCTTTCGAGTGCCTGAGTATTCTTATTTCATAATCTACTTTCTAATTGTTAATTCTCTCCGCTCTTTTGATTATTTTATAATCCGCTGTTCTAAAATCTCTATCATACGCATTTTAATTTCCTGAATCAATGCTAAAATCTCTGTGATAATGTATCTTAATTTCCTAAATCAATGCTAAAATCTTGGCAATTTATTTTCTTTGACAAATGGGAGTTCTTATAGACTTGGGCTATTGATTTTAGGGTTTAATTGGTCGAGAATTTGGTCTAGAGGTTGCGGTGGATTTAAGAATTTGGTCTAAATACTTAAAGTGAATTCAAGAGGATATTAGACAAGTAGAAGAATACTTGAAAGGTAAAAAAATTAGTTGGATTATCTATTTTTAAAAAATTCGGTCGTTTGAATTAAAGCTTTTAATAAATCTCTCAACTATTTATTTTTCTAAATTATCTTTACTATATCAATTCAATATATGGCACAATCTCTCTTATTTATAGTGTAGATCTATTAGTTCATAAGAAATTTCAGATCTTACTAATGATACTTATAATCGTACCATGATTTGCTAAAATTTCAGTGGATTATTTGTTCCTTCAATTTAGTGGATTTTTTATATTAGGTAATTTTAATGATACTTATAATAGTATCGTGATTTGCTGAAATATTAGTGCTTGTTTGATCCTCTTTATAATTTCAACTTATAATTTCACCTACCATGATTTGACTATTGATTTGACAACTACTCAACAATCACCACACATTTCAAATTTCAATTAAATCTCCACCACTCATTTCACCAACTTATAATTTCTCTTTATAAGTCAAATTTATAAAGAGAATCAAACATCCTCTTAATTTATAGTGTAGAGCTTTAATTTAGCTTGAGCAATCAAGAAAAGACTAGCTTTTAAATTGGGTTCTTATTGAAATTTGGATTCAACTAATGTGTCGGTAGCTTTTCAAAATATCCACTAAAATCTTTGTTATTTTTAAATAAGTTTCTTATTTTTCCCTTCATGACATCTTTTTTGGTAATCATATAATGTACAAAATCGGTTTTGCCAGCTATATATATTTTGAGTTTTTTTAGTGAGCTGTATGGAAATATTTATAGACATCGTAAATATTATTTGTATATAGGTTATTGGGTATTATTATAGGCTTAATTAGAACATGTTCATTAGGTTCACATATACGATAAAAGCTGTGTTTATAAATTAGCCCAAATTATTATATTATTATGTCAAAAAAATGTTAAAAAGAAAAATGAAAGATAAAATGACTTGATGCTAAATCTTTTAGTTTAATCTTTGGAGAAAAATTAGGGAATTACAAATGCATCCTAACAATATTAGCTTTTGTTAATTTCCTCTTATATTTAGGAAGCAATTAACCTACTTAATAATTAAGCAAACAGTGTTATAGCCAATGAATTTTAAGATTCCACAACATACCGAAATAAGAGGGAAAAACTTTATTAAGATATTATATGGTCAAGCATACCATATGGTGACAGATCGAGACTAATTGTTTAACACAAGCCTATATCATCAAGTTGATATATTATAGATTATTCATTTTAAAAGTACAGTAGAATATATATTGGATTCTTCTTCATTTTTAAATATTTGTTACTTGATGGTCTATTCCATTTTCATTTATCATTTTTAGAATATATTCCCGTGCAATGCACGAGTATAGTACTAGTATTTTTTAAGTAGTTGTTAGCATTGTTATTACTCTTAACAACTATTTTATCTTTAACAAATATTTTAACGTTAAGTTGGCATTTATTGTCTTTGAATCTTTTTATTTAGTTGATAAAATTTGATTCATAATTTTAACAATAATGAGCTCCACTTGGAGTTAAGTGAATTTTACTGATTTAATTTAACACATCTAACGTTACACTAAAGTAATTTTGAAAAAAAAAAAAAGAAAAGGGATGTTTTGAACTTTATCACGGTTTAT
>CAVNYN010242493.1:0-16967 GCA_963692815.1 Nyctanthes arbor-tristis | reverse complement strand
CAATTGAAATTTTCTGTAAGTTGTAGAGAAGGAAAAGAAGAAAGGATGAGCAAAGAAAAGTTTTAGCGCACAGTTTGGACCAAGTAAGCAAATATGAACTGGATTTCATTTCTCCTTTATGAATGTCTACGCCTATGCTGAGAGAAAATGGAATAACAACAAAATCAGGATCCTATGGTCCCTTCACTCTATAAGAGCAATATTAATGTTAGGGGAAAAAACCAAGGGAAAAAATCAGGAGGAAAAAACCTATTTCCAAATAATTGTAGAGAAAAAGTTGGGGGAAAAATATGAATTGGACATGTAGCGGTATTTTATTGGATTATGAGTGGATGAAAAATATTATTTTATTGAATTGAGGGAAAATGAGAGAGGGAGAAAACACCTTTAGGTCTTTACTCAAGTTAGTTCCATTTTTTATATTTTCCCTTTCTTTTCAAAACCACAAGGTATTTTAATGTTAGAGAAATTATTCTTGAGATTAGTTTATCAAAAGAACTAAATAAATAAAAAAAAATAAAAATACTTGAGATTGGTTTATCCCAAAAAAAAAGTAAATAAATAAAAATTTAAAAATCTTGAGCTTGAGAACTAAATTAAGACAACTGGTCAATATCCTTGCAATTGAAATTTTCTGTAAGTTGTCGAGAAGGAAAAGAAGAAAGGATGAGCAAAGAAAAGTTTTAGTGCACAGTTTGGACCAAGTAAGCAAATATGAACTGGATTTCATTTCTCCTTTATGAATGTCTACGTCTATGCTGAGAGAAAATGGAATAACAACAAAATTAGGATCCTATGGTCCCTTCACTCTATAAGAGCAATATTAATGTTAGGGGAAAAAACCAAGGGAAAAAAAATCAGGAGGAAAAAACCTATTTTCAAATAATTGTAGAGAAAAAATTGGGGGAAAAATATGAATTGGACATGTAGCGGTATTTTATTGGATTATGAGTGGATGAAAAATATTAGTTTATTGAATTGAGGGAAAATGAGAGAGGGAGAAAACACCTTTAGGTCTTTACTCAAGTTAGTTCCATTTTTTATTTTTTCCCTTTTCTTTTCAAAACCACAAGGTATTTTAATGTTAGAGAAATTATTCTTGAGATTAGTTTATCAAAAGAACTAAATAAATAAAAAAATAAAAATACTTGAGATTGGTTTATCCCAAAACAAAAAGTAAATAAATAAAAATTTAAAAATCTTGAGCTTGAGAACTAAATTAAAACAACTGGTCAATATCCTTACAATTGAAATTTTCTGTAAGTTGTAGAGAAGGAAAAGAAGAAAGGATGAGCAAAGAAAAGTTTTAGTGCACAGTTTGGACCAAGTAAGTAAATATGAACTGGATTTCATTTCTCCTTTATGAATGTCTACGCCTATGCTGAGAGAAAATGGAATAACAACAAACTCAGGATCCTATGGTCCCTTCACTCTATAAGAGCAATATTAATGTTAGGGGAAAAAAGCTAAGGGAAAAAATCAAAAGGAAAAAAAATATTTTCAAATGATGTGTAGAGAAAAAGTTGGGAGAAAAATATAAATTAGATATGTGACGGTATTTTATTAAATTAGGAATAGATGAAAAATAATATTTTATTGAATTAAGGGAAAATGAGAGAAAGTGAGACCAAAAAAACTAACGTTTTCGACTCCACTTTCGTACATAATTTGAAACCCCCAAATTAATCATACTTTTAAACGAGCAGTCCCACGTACCATTTATTTTGGCAAAAAAGTGGCAAAGTTGCCCAAATTGCCCTTGAAATATCGTCCTTCCAAAAACGCCCCTCGACACACGTTCTGAATCTCATTTGGCTTCTTCTCCAATCTCCGCCTCTGTAATCGTTTTTATACCAGTTCATTCTAGAGAGAGAGAAATAACCCTTCGAAGTAGTGTGCAGATCGAACTTAGAAGCCCTGGATATCCATATGCTTTCCGTTTCTTATTGCTTAGGTTTTCGGATCGATTCTGCCGCTGATCTTAGCCACACCTCCGGTGACTACTTCTGAAAATCCGTCAAAACTCACGGCTATTTCTCCCTTCGTTGTTGGGTTTTGATCCTTGATATTCTTTGCTAAGGTATTTCATAACTATTATTTTTGTTGGTGGATTTAATTAGGGATTTTTTGTTTAACTATGTTACGTGTATATTCAACTCATTTGCATCAAGTTCTCATCATTATCTTCCTAAATTCTCAATTCTAATTGACGGTTCCGCACTTTCCCATTTTACATTAAGCTTCTTCGATCTTGAGTTTGTATGGATCCTCATAATTCATAGGTAAAGTGTTTTTCCCCCTAATACTAATTGATTTTTGGTTTTTCTCAACCAGTTTCAAGACTGGAATTTTTAAGAATTTGGCCCAGGCAAAATTTTTGGCAAATGCTTGGGTAAAATTCCCATAATTCTTAAAAAAATTTTTGGCTCTTCCAGTTTCTGGTTGCAGGCAAATGCTTTATGAGACAAAGAAAGCATTATTTTGGGTATAATGCATATTCCTTCTTACGTGTGTATTTATTCTTTGCGCAAAATTGATACTGAAATAGTATACTACTACTATACTGCTACTAGGTATATCATTCACTATGCCAACCTGAATTCTAGTGTCCCAGCGGGACTTATAGATTGCTTTGATGCCTGAGCTCATTTTCTCTTAGTGAATGAGCCGGCACCTCTGTATTTTCCTAACCACCTGTTGTGAACTCAGCATTATGTGAATTTTCTAATAGTATTCTCTCCTAACGGAGATTCAAGGGAGAAATCAACAGTTATCTTACATAGATAGGTAGGGCAAATAACCTTATCTAGGTCTGGTACAAACATTTTAACCAGTTGAAACTCATTAAGTAGAAAACCCACCAAATTGTCTAAAGAACTCAAGTTTTAGAATCAATCTCCTTTAATTGCGTGTTACAGCAAATCTAAATTGATTTTTCATGAACTTGGTTCTTATTTTCTTTTTTGTCGAAAGGCAAATGGCAGGGGTTCAATAGAAACAGAAAATTACATAGATTAGTTAAAGATTAATCAATGTAGAACAAAGAAGTGCACCAAAGAGTAAAGCTCAAATTAGAATTCATAAATTACACTTATCTTGTGTTAAGTCATTGAAATGTGTTAACGTGTTAGGAACATTGGTTGAGAGAGTTGGTATGATATGCTTATTAACCGGCATACTTTCCGTTCTTCTTTTTAGGTGTACATAGAGTAATCTATCTAAAGATAGACCCTTTAAATTACTTTTTGATTCCAGGAAAAAGTATTTTTCACTGTTGATTTTAGATATTGCTGCGTTCAAGATATGTTGCGGATTGTGTAAACTGTCTCACAGCTTTATTTCAATTTGTTTTAGGCTTTTTTCTTCAATATACTTGCTTGTAAATTTTGAAGATTTTTTTGTACCTTTTTCCCGTGAGCTATAGCTTAATTAATTGTTTCCTCGTAAATGTGCCTTAGGGTGCTATTTGTTCTGAAAATTTATTTTAACGCCCAATGTTAACATAACCAAATTTTGATCCATTAGTTTAGTAAATTATGTACTGTTTTTATGAGTCTGTAAAAGATGAACCATGGACCTTTTCTCTACGTTAATGCTCCCTTATTTTCATGCTGAAGGTTTGGAAAGCTAATCTTCTTTGGTTTCACTCTTCCCTTTTTGATGACAAAACAATGAAAATAGTGACTCTATATATTTCCTAAAGTTGCTAAGTCACATGATTCTATTATCTTTAGATTCATGATCCGGGCATTGATTACGGGTGTTTTCTTTGTCTTCTAAGAAGAAGTCGTTGGCCTTGTATGAATTAGACAAAGCCAATTGTGGAAGAGGGATGTGCACTGACTGGATACATATGGTAATGAATTAACTGGTTATTAGGCAGGCTGATCATCCTTTAGGACCTTGGATTAGATCTTTTGGATGCATTAGAAGGTTATCATTGATTTCTTATACTTGGTTAGTTGGTTGTAATCACATTTTAGTCTATATAACTCTTTCATCTTTACTTGTGAGCTGTGAACTTCATTTTTGTTTCATAGTTGGTGAGAGTAGTGTGGTTGGACATTTCACTCATGTATAATTTGACAGTCATATGGATGTCATTGCAATAACTTTGTTGAAGCTTTGTTTGTGAGCTTATATTGGCTTTTAATTTAATTTGATGTTGTGACTAAGATCTGGCTAGGCATTTCAGATTGAGTGCTCTACTAAAAACAAATCTACCTCTCTTTGGGGGGGGGGGGGGGGGGGGGGGGAAACTTGGGTGTTTGCCAGGTTTATATTTATGTGGATCAACTCTGGGAAAAATTTCGTTAACAAGCCGAAGTATTTCCAAAAGAAAAGGATAAATTGATGGATTTTACACTAAAAACTCGACTTTCAAATTGTTAAGATTAGTATAACACGAAGTCAATTGCACGTGCCGTTCCTAGTATTATATAAGAGTGAAGGGCTTGGCCCATTGTCGTCTAGTTAATTTGTCGTTTTGTGTTTTTTTTTTTTTTTTGTCTCTCTTCTTTACGAATTGGGCCTTTCATTTTTTCTGTTCTAGACTAGAAAGCTCCTCACCCCTTTTTGTACACTCAAGATTTTAGTCGACCACTTTCTCTTCTCCACCTGCTCGCAATTCTGCTCCCTCGTCGATCAAGCTCTGTTCTCCAACTGTGTTCCTCATTGGGGTGTTTAACTATTATCAACAGACGGAGAAAAAGCCGCCGGTGGTTCGCAATCCGGTGATTCTTAGAGCTTGTTTGATTCTCATTATTTGTCTAAATGTGAGGAATTTATAATGAGAGAGGTAGAATGTGTTATTGGAAATGTAAAAAAGTTTAAAATATGTCGTTGTAATTGAGTAGTTATCAAATCAAATGCCAAATTAGTGATAGGTAAAATTATAAATTGGAAAAATAATAGGAATCAAACAAGCTCTTAGTGTTGTGAATTTCCCCTTTATTTTTCTGCTGCTCTTTAGTTTTTTATCTACTCTTGTGTGATTTTCGTTTAATGATGAATTCTTTCTTTGATAGTTCAATGTTTATGTTTAATTCGCAAATGTCTCGTGTTAATCTTTCTGCCTAACTAATCCACTACGAGTCTACGTATGACACTGGTGCTTGCTTGGTTTCGTTATTATAGTTGCTTGTATCTGCATCTTGGATAGTCAGATAATATCAAGTATGTTTATGTTTCCGTATTTCGCACCCATTGACTGCTAATCCTGTCTCCACCCCTGTTTATATTTTCAAATGAGTGGCAAAACTATTATTGTCATGTTTGGTATATTACCCATCTGCTCTTAATGGTGTTTTTCTTTTGTTACATAATTTGTTTATATTGTCATTTCAACGTTTTGATTCTTGTTACTGGTTGTATAAATTTTCAATTCCACTTGTTTTGTGTTTGATTGATGCTGTATTATTAATTTCACTGCTACACCTAGCTTCCGATCTACTTCCTGTAATCCTCACAGGAGTAACTACTAGGACTAAAAAAGCAGCTTACTGGTTCTTAGAGGCTTGAATGAATGAAAGAAATTTTATTAAGGAGTTATTGCAGAAGAAAAATGGAGTCATTGACCTCAACAACAGCCATGGTTTGAAAAAGCGCGCCTCCCCCTGAGGCGCACTGTTGCTGCCTCAAGGTGGAAGTTTTCGAACGGTCTGCGATGAGGCGGACGCCTATTCCATAGAGGCACTCGCCTCTGGGGCAACGCCTCCATGTGAAGGAGGCTTAAGCCTCGAAATCGTCTCTTAAGCCTCGAAATCGAAAGACGATTTCGAGTTTTTTAAACCTTCAAGTTCATCGCAGCGGCAAGCTAGCAGCAGCTTTACCGTCGCGTTGTGGCATCTCTTGTTGAGTTCCCTTCCAGCTTCTATTTCTGGCTCTCGTCTCACCTATAATCATCGGCTTCAGTGTGCATAATTCATAGAATTCATTTTGTCTTCTGTTTGCTTGATGCTTTGCTGTGTTCTTTGTATTTAACATATAATATAATATTTTAATATATTGATTTATGAAGTGCACATGTGATTGCATTCCCAACCCATAGTCTATTGTATTGACCCACCTCCCATTCTACCATCCACCTTTGTTGACTTTTTGTTGGGTCATTATTTCATTTTTTTTTTTATCCTTATTTCTTTTCTTTATTTCTAAAGGCGTACACGTGACTTGTTTTCTTTTTTTTTTTTTTTTTAAGAAGATGTTTTAGAGATAAATATGTGTTGCATATTCATATTTTTCATTATAGTATAAATATGTGATGAGGGGTATATTATCAAATTTAATTTATTCTTTGCGATATGTGAAAGGAAATACTTTGTTTTTATTTTTTTATTACAAAATTTCCTACTCTTTCTCATTTCCAATCGGGGCTTACGCCTTAAAGCGCCTTGAAACTTACACCTCGCCTTTGAAGGCAAAAACGCCTCGAGGCTTATTTCCGCCTATTCGAACTATATCAACAGCCTCGTCTTTTCACTGACCATTTCTTTAGCTTAATCTTGCCTTCTTTCTTTAATAAATTTTTAAGTGCCTACTTTATCATCACCTAGTTATGGTATAATAACAATTAAATAATAATACCAATGCATTACATGTAGTGGTTGCTGATTCTTCATCTTCCATAACTTGGTGTTTCAGAGGAAATGTAAGGGACTTTTGTAAAAATGAAGATTGAAGAGATCAAGTAAGTCCGCCACTGCTTTTAGTAAATAGTTGGGCCATTTTTGGGATTTGAGATGAGAAGAGAAAAAATCAGTTCTGTCCTTTCCTTTCCTTTGCTTGGCTTTTCTATTTTGAGACTGTATTTGATTTTGATTTGGGAGTGAATTTGACAAATTCAGTTATTCTAGTGGATTTTTTGGGCATTAAATGTGTCATTTATGGAGCCAAGCTAGATTGAAACCACATTTATTTATTTATTTATTTATTTATTTATTTTTGTTTTGGTGAAAGGAAAGCTATATAGAAAGTTGTGTAGGGTGAAAAATCGACCACATCTTATTAGTCATGAAAAAGATGCAAGCTTGTTCTTCCAAAATTGATCTGATACTATAGACTTGATCCTATGAATTGATGATGTGTTAGCCAGCCTTGCCAAGTATATATAAGCAAAGTCAATCATTCTATTTTTAATGACATTTTTTAATGTGAAATAGATGCCGTTTTATGTTTATTCCATGTCCTTATTTCACAATTCATTGATAGGAGTTCGGATAAGCAATCTAACTTTTCTTACGATTTTGAAAATCTTGTTACCTGACACTCAATCTCACATCACTTTTTGAGTTTTGCACCCCATAGTTGTAGACCTTTGAACTCTGCAGTTAAGGTGTAGAATTTCTACTTAATTTTGAGATCGGGTGCTCAAATCATTGTGGATAAATGTAGCAAGCAGTATTTGACAAGGTTGAATGATACAGTCAACGACATATTAGTTCTATTTTTTCCCCTACAAAGAACAATTTGGGTTCAAAATTTTGAAATACTGGTGAAGATTTCAAATAACATTTTCCATTAAATTGCCAATTAGTATTTCCTTGCCTTTGCATACTTGATGTGTAATATCTTTGCAATATTAGAGAACGGATGTTGGTAGTTACCCTTGATCGGAAACTATTTTTTTCACATCAATTAGGAATGACAAGAATCAATTGCTTCTTGGTATTCAACGCCAACTATCCAATAGTTTAATTTCCTGTTTTATTTTTTTTTATCATATATATATATATATTTTAAGTTGAAGTCTTCAACTTGGTAATTTTATTTGTGCTGACCAACTACAATCCTATTGAGGTTTGGATGATTTCTCATTGCTTGCATATTTTCTCCCTGATTCAGTGCTTAAATTTTTTTGTAATTTGTTAGGGTCTACATGCCTCTTGTTCATGATGTGGTTACTGTAATTGAACATGGGAAGTTTCAAATCGGTGAATAAAACTACGCGAAATTGGTAACACGTGCAATGTATGTCAACTCTTATGTGTGTTTGTGTGTGTGTGTATGTGTATATATATATATATATATCTATGTATGTCCATAGTTGCTGAGGGTTAGCACATGAAGTTTTACATTATAAGTGTGACAGAACAAGTAACGAAGATTGGTGGAAACCCCAAGGTGATTAGAGGACTGTACACTGAAATACTGACTGTGACATTATGGGTCTACCACCAGAAACACCCTAAATGTTACAAATCTTTTTATTTTAAAAGTAATTACTATCTTTAAAAAGTTAATTATTTTCTAAAGATAGTCTCCGGTCTTCCCTATTCTTATTAAGAAGCGAACTTTACTCATTATTAAGCAAATATGTCTTTATGAAATTATCTTACAAATATATTTTAACATATTGAAAATAAATTCTACCATGCCTTAAATTATTCTTTGTCGAAAATATTATTTGAGAAAAATAATTTTTCAATTACTGACAATTTTTACATATTATAATATTCGAAGTTGTCATTTTTCGGATGATATAGAAATTTTTAGAATATTCGAGGATGTTACAATATTTTCGTAACTCTATAAAAAAGGTTTTTTTTTTTTTTTTTTGAAAGAAACCTCATTTCAATATATATCGTTATAATTAAGGATAAATTTATCCCATAGTCCCCAACCTTTAATCATTTACAGAATCTGTATCCATTTTTTTCTTGTTTCGTAGGTCCTCAACCTCTCATATAATAACTGAGTTTCGTCCTTCTGTCAATATTCCATCCATTTTTCCATTAAACCCTTATAAATTGACAATTTTGCCCTTATATTTTCAAAAGATTGAGGACCAAAGTGAAAATTATCCTAGATATAAAAAAATTGGTAATAGAAAATTAAAAAAAGAAAAAATAAATAAAAAACAATATTATTGAAAAAATACCAAATTAAATTTATTCTTCCAAACCCAATCCACCCTAGTTAACAATAATAATGATTAGATACTAGTTAACAATTAGACACTGGCATTTGACCAGTTGACTTTATTTATATTCTAATTTTATAGTTTTACCATGAACTTACAGCATTGTCAAGTAATTAATTGAAAAAAATTTGTCTTAGATAAACCACATGACATATATATATATATATATATAGAAACTAGTAAAATCCTCATTAAAAAAAGACATTCACATTTATTACGTAGATCTAGAGTTTTAGAGTTTTATTTTTGTGCGTGAAGGGGACAAGTATAGTGAAGATGTGATTGTGAAACGAAGAAGATTGTTTTGTGGATTGGGATAGAATTAATAAAAAATTTGAATTTAAAAATTTTAGGAGTAAAAAAAAAAATGTTAAGAGTTTTAACTTTAACCCGAAACCCGTCCAAACTCATTTGGTTTCGGGTTTGTGTACCCAAAATATGAAAATTTTTACTCACACTATGAATCACAGGTATAGTCGGGCCGGGCTCGGATAACCCATTCTGCGTTGCTCCTGTTGATGGCTAAAATCCAATCCAAGGGATAACTGCAAGCTTGAAGCTTCCAAAGCTAAATCATGATGTCGATATCTCTCCCAACCCTTCACTTCAAAACCTCTGTAAAACCCTTTTCACCTAGAATTCCATTGTTCACAGGCAGTCGTAGTAATCATGTCCCATTAAACGCCACTTTACTGGCCGTAAATGCAGATTCGTTCACGAAAATCAGAACCCAAAGCTCCCACAATGTTTCTGGGCTTTTCAAGAAGAGCTTAGAAGTCCCTTTTAAGAAGAGAAAAATCAATATTGGGTTCACTCTAAGGGCACTCAATGAAGATGATATTAGCAATGACACGCTTGATAAGAAAGCAGAGAAGGAGGCTCGTGGGCAGAGTTCTATGCCTGAAAGGTTCAGATATTTGACCAAAGAAGTTCCTGAAAAGCCTATTAGGTGGCCTTGGCTCATTGGTACGTAATTTATTGATTTATTATTTTTTCTACTTTCATTCGTCATAGCTAATATATGTATCTCTGTTTGTTGTTAAGATGCATTTTGTGTTAACACCTTTTTATTTCTTTATTCTGGCCTCTATTTTGCACTTTGATTAATTTCTCATGCTTAATTGAAGATACATATGATCTTCTGCCTTTAGCCCATTATGTTTTCTGGAAGTCTCATAGATTGCTTGACTGGGAACCAAAGACTCTGAAAATGATAATGCCAGACTATTATAAAACATATTATTACCATAGAGATGATCTTTTCGCCCGTTCATGATTCAAGTTTGCCGTTGAGGTACTTAATGAGTTAATATATCATGCATTTAACACTTTATTAGCTTAATAACTTCTGAAGTATGAGCAAGTAGATTAAAAGCTTTTTGCGATGCTGCCATTCTTTGCTTGCTATGGTGCACTTTGAGGGATGGGAAGTGTAGATCTTTCAGTAATGATTTCTTTTGTAATTTTAAAATTCAGCCTTCTGCCTCTAGAATTTGATACAAGGCCTGTCAAATTCTACTTGCTGAAATAAATTATTAGTTTAATCAGTAGTATGATTTGTACAGAGAAAGTCTAAGTACTTTATGCAAAGTGGCACTGCTATATACTAATTAAAGACATTACATATTTTGCTTAATAACTAAACCACCATGGAAAAAATTAATAACAAGGATGATAACTACAATAAGCAGTGCAAATTTGGACTGAAGCCTTGGATGTTATATGATAGTAAGTACTGAGTAAATTGACCAACATGCAATCTTTTATCTGAAATCTCTTAAAAATGCCCCATTGCTATATATTTTGGGTTACACAATTAGAATTATTTGAAATACTAGCATGTGAATCACCAGATTGGAGTCTGCAGAAAACTAACTGCCATGGAGTAAATGATGGAATATGTTATATGGAGAAATGGATATTTGTAACATTTAAGGGAAAAAGTAATATTTGTGGAACAGGAATTGGATATAAAGAGGAAAAATTCAAGTTACAAATTTAGTATTAATGTGA
Organism: Nyctanthes arbor-tristis; assembly: GCA_963692815.1. NCBI lineage: Eukaryota > Viridiplantae > Streptophyta > Magnoliopsida > Lamiales > Oleaceae > Nyctanthes > Nyctanthes arbor-tristis. The sequence continues at coordinate 6,034 of CAVNYN010242493.1, read as the reverse complement.
AGAGAGTGGATGAGATGGAAAGAATGGCTTTCTGATTTCAAAGGTTTTAGACCAGTTGTGGGCATTGTGGCATATTTTTACAAGAAAGATAAGAAAGATCACTCAATCTTTGACTGGGATCCTTACAAGTAGCTGTTTCGGGGCTCAGGCCTGTTAGGAAGCACTCGAGTGACATAATGGGATTCTGTTGGCTTTGTGTATTTTCTGGAAATACAATTTTGTCTGGCATGTTTTTCTCTAGAATAGGTGGTTTAGTCAAAGGAAGAATGTATAATGGTTGAAGTGGTTTGGTTCTTGCAAAGGTGACAAATTTAGAGCTAGAATTCTTTTATTGGAAATCATCATGAAATGAATGTGAATGGCCTTAAATTGTCATTCCAGTAATTTACAAATAGTTCCGATGATATATAGCTCATTACATTAATATATTTATGCTTATAACAGAAGATTTATCAAGTTTAGCTGACATAAATGTTAACTTCAGTGTTGAAGTATAATTTACTACAACCTTTTATTACCAATTCTCTAGCTTAACTAATTGTCTAGGAGATCCCAGTGTAGCCCAAATCTCGTTTCCTTTCTATCTGTCCTTTATTCTTTCCACACCCCGACATTACTCCCAAATACTATGATCTTCATGAGAGACAATGCTTATATCTTTGTTTTATATTTTTATCATTTGGTAATTAATTTGTTACAGGAGCTACTGAAGATCTAACATTAAATTACTCCCAAATACTATGATCTTCATGAGAGACAATGCTTATATCTTTGTTTTATATTTTTATCATTTGGTAATTAATTTGTTACAGGAGCTACTGAAGATCTAACATTAAATTACTCCCAAATACTATGATCTTCATGAGAGACAATGCTTATATCTTTGTTTTATATTTTTATCATTTGGTAATTAATTTGTTACAGGAGCTACTGAAGATCTAACATTAAATTACTCCCAAATACTATGATCTTCATGAGAGACAATGCTTATATCTTTGTTTTATATTTTTATCATTTGGTAATTAATTTGTTACAGGAGCTACTGAAGATCTAACATTAAATTACTCCCAAATACTATGATCTTCATGAGAGACAATGCTTATATCTTTGTTTTATATTTTTATCATTTGGTAATTAATTTGTTACAGGAGCTACTGAAGATCTAACATTAAATTACTCCCAAATACTATGATCTTCATGAGAGACAATGCTTATATCTTTGTTTTATATTTTTATCATTTGGTAATTAATTTGTTACAGGAGCTACTGAAGATCTAACATTAAATTACTCCCAAATACTATGATCTTCATGAGAGACAATGCTTATATCTTTGTTTTATATTTTTATCATTTGGTAATTAATTTGTTACAGGAGCTACTGATAATCTAACATTAAAATTTTAAATAAATAATAAAATTAGGAATTCATAAAGAATGAACACTAATCCATATTAATCGCTACTTGTCAGACTACTTAAATCATAATCTATCCGTGCCAAAATTCGTAAAAGCCTCAAGCCCAAAACTATTTCTCTGCTTCAGTTTTCAGTGTGTTAGTGCTTTCTGCAAACCTCTAATACTATCCAACTCCAAGCCCCCAATAACCCGGTTGACGATTTGTTAACTCTCTACATCTGAAATTCCATAGGACTTCTTTTGCCAAAAATTCCTTTCTTTAGTCATAGACACAGTTATGATTGTCCATTATGCTTCAATTTCTTAAACCTTATCGTTCCTCAAAAAAAAAAAAAAAAAAATCAAGATTTAAATTTAATGGAGCAGTATTTACCATCTTGCCCAATTTGGCTCAAGACTACTTATGTCCATGATTACTCATTGTTATTGTTTCTTGTGGGGCTTAGCAGGCAGTATGGATGAGCAATGGCACACATGAAATAATACCTAAATCAAATGAATGGGAAGAGCAGTATGGGGGAAATTTGTGTCGTTACACTGGAGGCGCTCGTCAATTTTGTTTTGAGCTTTTCAAGAAGAATTTGGATTCCCTTCCAAAAATTGTTGGACATTTTGTTTAAAAAAATGAAAATAAAGTTAGTATGATAGAAGTGACAAAAAGCGGAGAGGATGCTTGTGGCAGGGCACCTGTAAGTTTCATTTCTTTCATGATAATTGTTGACTAGAGAAGCATTGGATGTTCCTGGGCCCCTAGCTCATTGCACCTTATTGCCGTTAATTGGATTCCCCTCGCCTTCCCTCTCCTAAGTAGAGTTGGGAAAGATTTAGTGTAAATCCTAAGTTTGCCACCTTGATTGATTGATTGTGAGAGAGAGAGAGAGAGAGAGAGAGAGTTTGCATTCACGTAAAAATGCATTTTGATGTGAAGTAAGAGAGAGAATGAGTGGAGTGGGATGGTGGAGATTTGTGCAGTAAAAATGGGTTAATCAAATGTGTGGATGTGATTGGTTTGACGAAATTCAAAATTGAAAAAGTAAGAGAAAGTAATAGTATGAAAAAAGGTCCCCAGCGGGGGGGTGGGGTGGGGTGGCGTGGGGTTCTGTCCTTCCTGACCTGTTACGCTGCCAGCTTAACATCTGAAGTATGAGAGATTAGATGAAAGACTTTTTTATGGCGCTACCGTTCTTTGCTTGTCTTGGTGAATTTCAAAGAGTGGAAAAACTGAAACCTAATAGGGGTTTTGTAAATGTCTGTTTAGAGGCTGTGCAAGAAAATTTCTGTAAACAAAAACTAGTCGTGGAATAAAATAATTTCTATTTTCTTTTTGGACGCCTAAAATGGTGCAATATTCAGCAAATCTGTAATCAAGTTTAGTTTCCCCTCTGATCTCCATTTAACTGTTAACAGTAGTTTCTATTCCGAGACATAATTGTGCTGGTGCTTGCAGTTAGGTGTAACTTGTGTTAATTGCTTTTTATTTTCAGTTTCTTTATATTTCGATTCAATAAACCATCATATGTTCATTTATGCTATATGCATCAGGATTGTTGGAGTTAAATATGTGGTTACACTGATGAGTGTGGGTCAATCTCTAAATGAATGAAATTGAGACATCAAACACCAAAGAGAACTGACGCTCTTCCGATCTTGGTTGTCTACGCCTAGATTGGAAAGAACGGTTGGAATATGGTAGCAATTACATGGTTAGTAATTTTAATTTATTGTCGTCATTGCCCTGAGGCTATAACATTTACAAAAATTTTGTAGTTTCTCATCTCAAAAATAAATAAAGTAGATCGGAAGAGCGTCATGTTTATGATATTGATACCTTGAAGCTGAGATAACCACACAATTGTGTTTGACTTACCGGGAAGCTCACTCCATGCCAAAACTAACACATGGCGGTTGTTTTGCTGGAGTCTTGTGAATATTGTGTAAAACACTTATGGCGTGGTTAACACTAATCATTTAATCATTTTCAACAGTGCTGGCTTTTATGCTCTATGCCTGGAGAACTGTCTTATGGGAGCTTTCCAAATGGAAAAGAGCAGTGGCAGCTATTTTTGGATTCGTGGGCTTCATTGCAAAACTTCTCTTGGCTTTTTTATTTCATTTTATTGGGGATCCAATCACTTCCACAATTCGAGCAATTGAAACAATTTTCTATGCTGTTCGAGCTTACTATTCCGGCATAATTGCATATGCTCCAATACAAGAGCTGGTTACAATCATCATACTGACTTCTGTGGTATTTGCTATTGCTGAAGCCACTGTTCCCGAGTCTGTGAATAGTCAGACATATCTTCTTACAGTAGCTGGCTTAATCGGCTATGCCGCTGTATTGAACTTTATCTCTGAGCCATTTTTCTGGACATTACTTGTTGGTTTGTTTGGTTTTGCGAGGTTAATCAAGAAAAGAGACTATGTATCTTCGACACTGCCAGTTGCAGCTGTTTTATCTGCCGTGGGAGAACCTTGGGTTAGAGTGATAGCAATAGCTTCATATTTGGCATTGGCTATCTTTCATCACTCAAAGAACGGTCCGAATCTAAAAGAAGACGAAGACACGGGAATGATTAAGAGAGTTCCGTTTCCTCTTTTATGTGCTGCGATGGCCATCGGTCTCCGGGTTGCTGCAAAATGGGCAGGGTACCGACATTTGACATGGATGGTTGTGTAATATCAATCAAGCTCATTCGAACGGAACTGACTGCATATGTTGTGTACCCATTGAATTGTACTGCTACATGGATAAATCGGGTTACGTCCTTTATCTTCCTTTCTACCAAACATTGCTTGAGTGCTTTTTTGGTGTGAAATTGTATACTAAAGAAGACACTATTAATTGCAGTTTTGATAATTTGGATGATTTCTAGCCAAAAGAAATTATTATTCAAGTAAAACAGTTCCAGTTGCAGCACCAAAATTTCAATGCTAGGAGTCAGCTTGTGAAAAGGGATAACGTTGGAGGACTATCTGTGCAAATACAAATACTTTTTCTGTGATATAAAAAAATATACAATACTTTAAATCAATCAATCACTCACCACGTGTTTAAAGGTCTAAAAAATAGGGTCTAAGAACTCATGTGTGGGTTTGTTATTGGTTTAGAATATTCTATTAGCATGGAGTACTCTATTAGAGTTCTCTTTGAGCATTTGAATTTTTTTTTTCAGTTTATTGAAGCTAAAGGCTCCCTTTAGTTTAAAGACCGCCTTTATTGAAGCAATTTTTTTTTTTTCAGTTTTTTTCCGTTTAAAGGTCCCCTCCCTTTTTTTTTTGGTTTTATTTTTAATTTTTGGCAATTTGCCTACGTATCTTTTCACCATGCATGATTCGAGTATTGGTTTTTAATCTTGCCATAAAAAACGTGAAAAACTTTTTCAATCCACCCAAAAAAAAAAACGAAAAGAAGAAAAAGGAATAATGAAGAACAAAAGTTCAGTGATTTTTGATTTGAACATCTCAAACTCTCTCGTTGATAACATACTTACTACAATATGGATTAATTACACCCAATATCCCCAACTGTACAAGTAATTATCGATCACGTTTCTAACCTTTAATTTTCTTTTTGTGCATCTCCAATCTTTAGTGAAATCGTTTTTAATCTCTGTTGGAGGAAAATGTTCATTTTGTCCGTTAATGGATTGGTAAAACATAAAAAAAGAAATATTTTAATATATTCTAATATAATTAAAAAAAAAGAACCAGCTGGAAAATGCCATTTCTGGCCGCCTCTCCCCAAGCTGCAATAAATGGCAGTAGAAAATGACAGTCATTTCTGACAGTCAAAAAGGGGGGAGAGGCAGCCTCTGGTGGTCACTGCCATTTCTGGTAGCTTAGTGGGGGACTGCTAGAGGCTGCCATTTTCGGTAGCATAGGGGAGGGACTCACCCTATCGAAAGAGCCATTTCGGGCAACCTCTTGGGTCCACCTCCCATCATTTTTCCTTTTTTCTTTTTTATATTTATATTAAAATATGTTAAAATATTTATTTTTTTATATTTTACCAAAAATGTCCCAATCATTAATAGATGAAATCAACGTTTTCCCTGAACAGGGACTAAAAAAGAGATTTCACTAAAAATTGGGGCACACAAAAGGAAAATTAAACTTTAGGGATGTGAACGATAATTACTTGAAAAGTTAGGGACATTAGGTGTAATTAACCCTTGCAATATAAATATATAAGCTAATAGAAAAGAAGAATAAAATAAAAGAAATTGCCAAATTATGTATGGTATTAACCTTGTGTATACAGGGAAAAAAAATTATTTATGGTTGCAAAACCACAAATCCTTCACTAATTAAAATAAATATTAACAACAAACCATTAATTCATTAACGAATTGATAATAAAACATAGCATGATAACATGTTTCTGTTGACATACAAGTACTAAACATACGTGATGCTAAAAAGCAAAATTGAGAATTTAACTGCCATGTTTTGAAAAAGTAGATTAAGTGGAGGTTTGATACTCATTATTGATATTGATTTATAATGAGAAATTATAATGAGTTGTAATGAGTGATGCACATTTAATAGAAGTTTAAAATTTATTGTTATAAATGAGCAGTTGTCAATTCACTGGTCAAATTAGAGATCGGAAGAG
>CAVNYN010242487.1:0-23234 GCA_963692815.1 Nyctanthes arbor-tristis | reverse complement strand
AAACCCTTCTCCAAGCCTATTTCCATCATCATGGGGAGGGCCATTAAAACTCCAATTTGTACAAAAGATTGCGAAGCAAGAGCAACTTGGAGAGGCTTGTTGTCCCTGATTGCTGGTTGGTTACTTAATCCTTCTTCGAGACCACTTAGGACAAGATAAAGGCGGCCATAAAGAACTCATATACAGTAAGCACAGTAATCTGCCACAACAAAAATGCAAGTTGAAAATTTGACACAATTCAGAGTAACAACTACTAAGACAGCAATCTGTGTCACGTACCAAGGTACTGAAGTAGAAACCGATTGTGGTGAAATAGCACGACAACATCCGGAAGAAAGCAAATCGATGCCCTAGTCGATATAGATCACGGCTCAGTGTTTGTTCTCCATTGCCATTAGCTATTTTTGCCTCAAAAAGAGAAATCTGATTAAGACCAACATCCCTCCCTTTGCCGACTTGTATATACTCATGATGGGTTACATTGCCTTCACGAAGTGTAGAATTAAAGCCTGCGCATGGAATTATATTAGGTAGTAGCATTGAAGCTAATATTTTGCTCACAGGAAAATTGAAAAGCTACAAAAACAATTAACAGAATGCAGATACCTGCAAATATGTCCTCACTGAGATTGATAACCTTGGAAGCTTTACTGACTCCACCTCTTGTCAGGTGAAACAGTCTGTCAAAAACATCTGGATGCCCGTAGTGGAACCGAACCCTATATAAGAAATAGAATGTTGAGGGGGAAAAAAAGAGAGAGAGAGAAAGAGAAAGGAGAAAAAAGGGAACTTCACCTCATTGAGGGAATAAAGCACAACAGATTAAATAAGGCACAGCAGATTCCATCTTTACCAAAAGCCCATAAAAAAAAGTATAAATCTAGAAAGGAATCAGAAGTTCATTATAATACTTATAAGCAATGGGATATGTTAAACTTCAGATGCCACAAATATCACAAACCATACCACTATTTTACTTGATATATACCATGGAGAAAATTTTGAAGTACTTGTACAATTACTTGGCAGAGCTAGTAGAGTATCACTTTGCTAGTGTTAGCATTCTATTTTTATTTTGAAATAAAAATAGATTTTTTTCCCCCAAAACTGATGGTTATCCAGTACATATGTGTTTCACGAGATATATGGGTGTGATTTGATCAAATTCTATTTTGAAATAGAATTGGTTTGCAAAAGGGGGCTTTAGCTATCCCTTAACCTACCAGGAAAGCATCATACGAGACTTAATTACTTTTAGAGAAGAGTATCAGGCGTACATGCAAAAGTTTTGAAGCAATTTGTCCCTTTAGCAATTTGAGGCACAATTGCCAAAATAATTAGCCATAGGATACAATAATTCTTTTTGAGAACTAAGTTTATATTTCAGTACCAGGACAATGTCAAGAAATATAAGATCTTCTTGATATTAGAATTTGTGAACTCCAAGTGAGCAATTAAAATCATGTAACTGTCAATTATGCAGCTATTAATGAGATAGGTCCAGGTCGTAATCTGGAAGATAAGCAGGATTTCACAGTATTTTTTTATTTTTATTTTTTTTTTAATTTTCTTAAATTGCCAAAACTTGGACCCCTTCAATGAACCTCTGCCCCTTCAATAATAGGCACTAAAATTGATAAGCTGGCTTATTACAACACTCAACTACAAGTCTAATTACAACCTAATTGAGCTCTAATTTTGAGTTCTCACATCATAAGGAAGTGGTACACTTACAACTTAAGTAGTTCATGTCAGCTCAACTAACTTAACTCCTTTAGGATACAAAATATTTAAGCATACAGGTCGAGCGTCCAGATTGGCCAGAAGGAACTCTGTTGCAATTAGGATTCAATTACTCATCAGCATTTGAGCTGAGTTCAAGACTGACCTGGCATCACCCAGGCCAGCTTGTACATTCAACTACTGCAGCCAACACGGCGAGTTTAAGATCATGATGTGGACCCCAGGTCAAGTTGTGCATCAAACACATCTCAAAAGCAGCACCAAAAAATTTAGTGGATGCATGGTGATGCAAGAGAAGACACTGAAAACGAGAATATGTCAAAACAAGTGGAGGTAGCACTGGTTTTGACTGTGTCCCTCAGAAGCCCAAAGAAGTCCTCGTTCAGAATTAAGATGCAGCCTAGTCTAGTTATCAAACCAAAAAGCATCATTGATGCTATAACTAGACTTTGTCCATGAATAATTTCACATACAGAACTAAGAGGCTATGGCACCAAAGAAAATTAGAGTTACTAAAGATATGCTTTTGAGATGCACATGATGCAAGAAAAATTTGAGGAAAGAAGTGAGTGGAAGAATTCTTACTTCAGAGGATTAGCCAACAGTCTCTGACCAATAGTTACAAAACTTGTTTCTTGATTAGACATAAACCAAGCAAGAGATGAAACACTGCATCATATAGAAAGTGTTATGTTATGTACGTACACAACTCTTAAGTCCTGATATACTATATATCCCGAAATGTTTACCTTCCAGTAAATATATGTTCCCTCAGTCCGAGTATTGATGGGTATGTCACGCCATCATGCTTTTTAAGAAATTCTTCAAGCAAGTTTCTCATTTTCAAAGCTTCTTCCATATAGTTATCCTACAGAATGATATTTTATGTCAGCACCCAGATAGAATCTAAAGTCAAACCAGTTTAACAAACCACACCTGATTCATATCTATTGTTTGCAAGCCTTCTCCACGGGTGAAGATAATGGCATGATTCTGGTTTTCAGGTTTACCCTCCCCCAAAATAGCATATCCTGGGAGTTTTATACGATAGATAACCTGCAATTAGGTTACCAAGATATCAGTGAAAAAATGTGCAGCAAAACAGATGGCTTTATGGAAGATTGAATAACATAACAGCTACAGTGGATTTAATAAATCTGCCAAAAACAGATAAATAATAAGCTTATCAGTGTCTGTCTCCTTGACAGTTTACCATTATTTCTAAACTGCTGTGCCTATACTCTAGCATAGAGATTATTACTTATATTCTAAGCAACTTATCTTTCACCTTTGAGAGGTGAGATATATTTTATTTCCTGATTACCTCGTCAAGATTCTGTATTGGCTCTGTAGATTTAGACTTTGGCAAGGCAGCCTTCACAAGAGTGGAATAGTAAACCTTATCATTAACTTTCTTGGATCTGTCTTTGCTTGGTTCTTCAACTTCATCAATGTAAGCTACTCGAAGAGATGGATACCTATTAAAGAACAGCATATAGGTTACGACAAAATTAATACAACAGCAAAATAACTATCAGACTCTTACGTTGTCATAAGTCTTAAAATATCTTGTGCACGAGGATCGCCAGATCGTTTCTGAATCCCATATAATTGGCACGACACTATATATGTGAACTTCATATCAGCCACTGCTTGACATTGTGTCCACAGTGATCTCTCTCCCTTCATCTGATCCTCATTCAGTTCAATGGCCTTATAGCCTTCCATTAAATCTGTTCAAAAAACACTGTCAAGACAAAAAGATTCTGCAGATATGTGAAGCAAAAAACTGCATGTTATCAAAGATGCCAGTGTGCAAGACAGTGTTACCCTCATCCTTGGCCATATCAAGGAAGGCTTGTAGTTCAAGAGCTTTGCGATAATACATCATGCCCCGCACTGTCATAATCAGAGAGTGTCACACCATAAGATTAAATCATTGGATGACTAACCATACTACACATCAATGAAGGAGAAATTTTCCAATATGACCCAATAACTCAATAGAGAAAGCACCAGCAGTCAAAATGTTTGGTCTGCCATACATGGTTTACAAGTTAAAATAGGTGAAACCTTTTTTATGGCAAAAGAATTTGCAGAGAATGCCTATGTAGATCCTCTGTTATCTCCTAGACAAAATCAAGTTTATGTTACTGTTGAGAGTTTTTTGATCTGCCAACTCTAACCAGTATGTGTACCCCAAAAGGATACGTATTTCTTAATTTTTTATTGTAGTTGGTAATGAGAAAGAACATACTTGATGTCCGATTGTGCTATGTTGGCCACCTAACATCAAAATAAGATTGTGCTAGGAATACACAACAAATTTCCTTTGGATCTCTTTTGACTATAAATTAGAAATGAGATATTCCAAATTGCCACCTCTACTTATCCCCTTTCCTACAACTCCCAAAATCCCATGATACTAAAAAGAAAAATGAAAACTAAAACAATTTCCAAGGACACACTACTAGTAAGTGCCAATGAGACGGAACAGGTGTTATTCATACCAGTTTTTGTCAACGTCTGACCCCTATAGGAAGCCCAGAGGCAAAGTTGTTCTTCTAAGTCATCAAATCCCTTAAGATCTTCTTCGCTGCTACGATTGACACGTTCAAGAAAATTATTCCATTCATCTGCATTTTCAACAGCAAGGCTGTTAGAAACTGAAAATATGAAGTAATCCATGACAAAATCAGAGGAACTAACCTGGGAAAATTTTCTGTAAGTAAAAGAGGATGGAAACACCATCTTCATTTGGCTCTTCAATCTCAGGCAAAGAAAAGAGGACCTCCTCCGTGTAGTATGGAGTCAAAACACTGCAGATCAGAACTCCGTTTAGAGCATCTTTATTGGGGATGTGGATTGTGGATGTGGATTGGAGGAGAGAGATAGAGAGGTGGTGATTATTATAATTGAAAAGGAATGGAAAGAGTATAAGAAAAAAGAGCGTGAAAAGTGAAAAAGAAGAGAGGTAGAAGGAAATTAAAAAATAATGATAAAATAGTAGTGAAGGATGTGTATTTGTAGACATGGCATGGGAAGTGAGAAAGAAAAATTGGGGAAAATATGCGGTAGAAGTGAGAAGTGATGTTAAAAAAATGAAAATTGAAAAAAAAGGGGGGGGACACATGGGACCCATACAAAAGTTTGTGTCTTTATCTCTCTTGTATGGACACTGTCTAAAAAGAGATCTTGAGGATGCTCTCGGGTGACATTAATTAAAAATGAAAAAGAGGATATAATCTCTTTGGATTGATGCATTAGCAAGGTTGTATGTGCAGTACCAGCAACAATGCTTTAGTAAACTATGAATAGTCTGGTGAAGTATTACTATATCATACAACAAAAGAAAAATTTGTATAACTCAGGATCTAAAATCCAAGAAGAAACATTGCGGAAACAATATCAGACAAGATTACAAGTACGTAATAATATAGATCAGTTTCAAATCTAACAGCATCTCCAGCAGGTGCTATATTTTATAGGAACTTACAGCATCTTTCTATTTAAAGAGAGAGAATTTTAAGCTTCTCATATTTACATTTCATTAGCTGTTTTCAACAAACATTTATTTTTTCTCCTTATTTTAAATTAATACTTAATTTTATAATATGTTAATGACCAATAAAATAAAATGTGATTTTGTTAAACCAAGAAAAGAGAGATTGAAACTTGTAGCTATTAAATTATATCATATAGAGTGGATTTGGTTCTTCAAATTTGGAGAGCTGAATTTTTGTAAGTTAATTTAGAGAGTTGCTTGGAGCTCATTTTTAAGTATTTACACTCTAAAATAGAGAGCATCTTGTGGTCAAATGTTTAAAAAATCTCTTGGAGATGCTTCAAGTTAATAAGGTTCTTAGCCTATTATCATATTAGTACTCCATATGGCTCAATTTTTTAAACCATTCCCCCCTCTTGGCCAGAATGGTATATACAATTATCTCCATGCCGATTCCATTAAATCTTTAGTTATCTCCACCTTTACTCTCTCTTTCTCTCTCTTCCTTGGAACCAAATTGCCAGCTGGAGTTATCCACCTAAGTCATTATAATACCTCGAAAAGAGAATGAACCTGTCTTACCGCAGAGCTCATTGCCTTTTTTTCTTTTGGGTTGGGAGGGGGTTTCTTAAAATCTGATGCAACTACTGTTTCTATAAGTTTAATTATTGGGAGGCAGATTGTTGGGAAAAAAAGGCTAAAAAAACTCACGAGAAAGCAAGCATATTGCGGACTTTAGGAGCTGAAGGCATGTCCATAAACAAGGAATTGGAGAAGAAGGAGATGCGCCTTCTAGCTTCTAAGTTGGATGGCACATCCATGGCAGATTCCTTTACCGTCAGCAAAAGATACAACCTTTTTATCTGTTGAACGAAGAAATTGTAAATTTAGGCTGGTACCCAGAGAAGTTTGAAATGCTTGTTATATAAATGCTTCCAATTTTCTTATTTACCTTCTCTTTCCAAGCTTCTGACTCAGGGATTGGAAATTTAATAGATCGGAAGAGCGTCGTGGCTCCAGCTGATGCAAATAATTGATATTGTTGATCTAGTGGGATCATCCCTTCATGTCCCGAAGTCCCGTGGATTGAATCTAACAAGCTATTCAGATAAATTTGAGTTGGAATTCGAACAGCATTCAGAGCTCAAAAATTTACTCAAAGTTGGGATGGCGAAGAACATTACTCCGATACATGATCTTCCTTCATTATATCCTGCGTCACGACTTCCAGCATGTCCTGGAAGAGAATGACAACTTGATCTCTATCCTCCTGCTTGTTGTCCATCTGCAAAAACAGCCAGTTCATCATGGAATCTCTATATCAATAAATCAGAGCAATATGTTTCAACCAGAAAAAGAGAGAATTCAACTGCAATTATCTGTAGCAAAAAAAGGGAGAGACCTACCAAGTACTTTATAAGCTTCACAAATTTTTCATAAAGATTAGGAAGAGCACTCAGTCTGTATTGTGTCAATAGATCATCTGCCTCTATATGCTTGTCAACCTCGGAGAAAATGAAGTCAATAACACTGACAGAGAAAGATTTGATTAGAAGACAAGATGTACGTATTTACCATAAAACAGTTTAGGCTTATTCCCAAGCAGTAACCAACTTACTCCTTCTCTCGATTGCCACGAACTAAATTCTTAATGATGTTTTTAAATGATGCATAGCACTCGCAGACAGCAGAATACATATAATCATCAGACTTGATCCGCTTTTTCAGTTCGATGTCCTTGTCTTTACTGTCTTTAGCCATATCCACTGCAATGGGGATCTGTTGTTGGAAAAAAATGTATACCATGTTACAGTTATTGACTCAAATATCAACATCATCATATTGAATCCATCAGCATTTCAACCAGTTAGTAGTCCATAGATAATGGAGACCATAATCCCATCTCTTTTTCCTAAAATTATATCAGTTTACAAGTCAACTGAAGAAGAAAATAGATTTGTCTTAGTAATAAAGATATTCTCCAATGATGATGTTTTTATATTATATGACTTTACCGAGTCAAAATACAATCCTTCGGCGTAGTCCGTAAAAATGACTCAGGCCCTGTATGGAAATGATTACCTGGGAATCAATTCTTTCCAACTTTCATTCTCAACCACACATTCTTTAAAAAAAATTATTTTTCACATTTTCCCAAATTACTTTTCAACCACACATCTTCCAAAAAAAATCACTTTTCAACAAAATCAATTCTCAAAAAAATCAAAACGATATGCACTCTCAGTTACAACCACACATTTCAAATTAAATGAAATCTCCACCACTCATTTTACCTCATTACAGTTCCTCATAATGAGAAATTATAATGAGAATCAAACACTGCAAGCTCTCGGCCCTTCTTCCCATGGAACCTTGGTCCCCAAGTGGAACAATAATTTTTTGCCCTCACTAGCTCCAAATATTTTTAAATACATTATAGAGCACAATAAAAGGACAGAGATTTGAGGGATGAGAAACAGATAATTTGAACATATAATCTCCAAAACGCAGGAGATTTTAAGTAAAAACTAAAATGAAACCTTGCTAGCAAGCAGAAATGGAGGCCACTGAATTAGCTCCAAGTCAAGATCAGCCCAGTACGGAACAAGCAACAAATCCATTTCCCTTAACATTCACGCAAAGCAATCAATGTAAGAGAAATAACAGTCAAAAAAGGTAATCCAGTTAAACTGCTTTCGAAAATTTCAGCAGTGAAAATTACCTATTGCTAATAAGATCCTCCTCTCTGAAACTTGTAATTATTTTGTTCCACAGCTGAGCAAATCTTGCAGCTTCTTTCTCCTTACTGGATGGAATCTGCACCAATAATATTCATACAAAAATTTAAGTTCCACAAGTAACATGCATTTTCATCTTAGTTTCATATATTTCTGATCGTAAAATAAGTTGAAAATTAAAATAAAAAGTTCAAATAAACAACTTACCGCTTCAAACTTGCTTGAAAAGGTGGCCTTGATCTCTTTCTTTTTTGCTGGCTCACTTTTCTCCTTAGGAATTAAGCGGTCATTAAAGGCACCAGGCAATGATTGAAATCGGGATCTAAGCATTCCTAAAGTTCGAATCTGAAAGATAACACAAAGTTAGGGCCCAAGCAATATAGTAATACCCATGCTATGAAATAAAAGAATTGAACAAGTATCTCCGACATAGCAGGACTGAAGCCACAACCAACTGCTAGCTATAAAACAAAGAACACTTCCAAGTATATATACTCTTACTATTCTAATAAACAATAAAGCTTTCTTAATGACCGATAGAGGTTTCTAATTAATGTTGGCTGCTCATCCTAGTGCATGTAAATCTGGACTTCATTTTCTAAAGATATACTGATTCCTACTTCATGATTGACCAAAATTACATCTATATAACTGTATCTATAGGTTTCTAAGTTCTTGTAAAGAACAATTATATTTCCTTTTAACCTGAGCTCACTCAATATTAGAACATAAAAAAAAAGGTGAAAAAGTAACCACGGACCTCTCCAAGGCGACGAAATGCACCATATATACCACCAAATAAGGTTGAGAATATAGCATACCAGATCTGCGCATCCATGAAATAGACCTGAAGAGGCACGGTAGATATGCAGAGCATGAGGCAAAAGGGGTAACCAAAATCGGCTTATAAGTTAAAGTTTCTCAGAGAAAGACAACTAAAAAAGGTATATTATGAGATCGGAAGAGCACACGTCTCTAATCCATACAAGAATAACTGGCGCCCAGAGTGCAATCACCACACCAATATTGTTCTTCCGATCTGCAAATCACATAATGACATGGAAATGAAGAAATATGTTAATCAACGTGAATATCGATAGTGTGAGTGTGTGCGGGCTGATGAGGGTTACAGCTCCAAACAGCCTTCACTACCTTGGGGGAAAAACTCATGCCATTTGTAGGTTGATATATGAACACTCATTATATCTTTTGTTGGACCCACCAGAGGCTTTATCTGCAATTTAATCTTAAGTCTGTTAAACATCATATTTTTCCAAGTCACTATATATAAAGATAAAAACAGAAACAGTGATCCACTAGTAACCACAGTTCAAACAAAACTCACTATGCCATTCCTTGACCAGAAGACATCAAATTGATAGATCTCATTTTTGGTAATTTGGATATTTTTGGAAATTATAAATGGAATACAATCTTGGCCGCAAAAGTAAACAAACACATTGAACCAGGATTCTTTTGTTGAAACTGATAGATCATATTAGACGGATAGCATAAGAGAATAAAATAGAAATCAAGAAATAAATACAGAAAGCACCTCAATATAATAACTGAAAGCCAACTTGGTGATGATAAGAAGAACCCAGAACAACGTATACCTGAGCATTCGACAAGTAATTAGGTAACAAGATATATGATTTTATAAGACTCAAAAGGTTTTTTCTTTTGATTCCTTACTTGAATAGAGAAAATGCGCTTTCGTGCATCCCTCTTCCCACATAGAGCCGAGGCTGCAAGATGTTAATACAAAAGTAGCATTTACTTTCTCAAATATTTTTGGGCCATTGTACATATATCTAAAAAGATTACATATACCTGCGACCACCACATCATAAGCATAACAATTTTGTAATTTGATCTCTCAAGGGATCTCCGGATGAAGGGGAAAAGAAAGAGCAAAGCAGCAAGTATATTTGGAGCCAGATATATGACAACAGCCATGATAAACAACGAAGGAGCACTTGAGCTATTGCCAAACCAACTTTTAATAGTTTGAGCAAACCCAGGAGGATTCTCCCACGTGTAAGCATAAGTAACTGGCAGAATAATCACCCATGCAGCCGCTGACACAACCTTCAGAATATATCGTAACTTAACATAGAAGGACATGCTGCTTCGTGCTTTCCAGCTAAGAATTACATCAAGGAGAGCTGCAGCATAGAAATGGATATCACAAAAAAGGAAGGAAATGAAAGGTTTATCTAAGGTGCAATCAGCACAAGTAAAAAGTAATCAATATCATAAGCACAGATGAATACGATCAATCCAATCTGAAGAGCAAAATCTGGAATAAATCCATCACACTTATACTTGCCACAATTTTCGCACAGGAAAATAATATCACCGAATGTTCCTGGAAAGTCCAACCATATCAAATTGATTCTTTGATTTGGATTAGAAAGCCATCTACATGCATTACATGCAATGTTTAAAAGACTCAATCAGGTATTAGACATAAGCCTCAACAAAGAACACTAAAGTAAATCAGAGGAATATTTAAAAGGAAAACAGTATTAACAAAATCAAAAGTTTAACCCACCAATAAGCATAAAATATAGCAAAAAGTTTGTGAAGTCCTATTTATACTCTTTTATCACTCATACTTTTCAAAATCTTTTCTTCAGCCTCCACTAATTACAGTGGTGCTCACGCTGTCTCCTATAACATAAAACATAGAGAGAAACAATAAAATAAAAAAGGTAAAGGAATTTTTAAGGTACATCTAATATCATGTTACTGGCAGAACACTGCTGAGAAGTTATAACTACACTTGGGAGAGGGGTTTAACGCATGCCACACTTGTAGCAGGTTGCGACACTTGCTTCATGCCCTCTTTCTAACTTCTCAATTCTTTCCTCACGCCCCAACCCCGACCAACATCCCCACTCCGCCCCCATCCCCATCCCCACAAAAAGAGAGAGAGAGAGAGAGAGAGAGTTCGTAGCTTGTTCTTTGTAGCTTTTTTTTCCCACTAAAAAGAGGGTCAACAAGTCAAACTTCTACCAACCACATATTCTTTATAAATAATTATTGTTCCTGTAATCTCTCTCTCTCTCTCTCTCTCTCCACCTTTCCACCCCGCATTCCCACCCCTCCCCACCAAAAAAAAAAAAAAAATGGACTCCAACTGAAAAGCTTAAATAGTAGCTAGAGGGAATAATCCCTTAATGTAGTAGCGTAAGAACTCCCTAAACATTCTGCTTAAGCTAAGAACTTCCTGAACATTCTGCTAAAGCACTTTTCAATTTGATGATGTTATGCACAGGATAACGTAAATATGAAGCCCAAACATCAATAGTTGTACTGACAAAATATGGATAAATGAAGCTCACAGAATCAAGTTTTATGGATGAAGGATTTCAAAGCTAGTAATCATGTCTACAAGCCATCTAAAGCAGAAGGATATTATAATACATTGTTATGATAAAAACACATGTTTTACATACCTCCCCCAAGCTTCAAAATTGCAGCAGTTATAAAGACACTCAATACTTTCTTGAAAACATCAGAACTGAAAATTGAACTTAGTTGCCCAGTACCATTCCAAGCAACAATGATCATGGCCTTTTTGCATACGAGAAGTTGTGAACGTCGAGTTAGTGAACAAAATCTATTTATCAGGGATTAAGGATATAATATACAGATACCACGGATTTTTAAGAAGCATACCTGTAAGCACAGAATAAAAAAGACCCACATTCTATCAAAGCTTCTATAAATATGCCAATATGTCCGAACCTCAACAAAGTTAACTTTTCCCACCCATCGATCTCTTGTAGGCTTGATATCCTAAATTCCAAAAACAAACTCACCAAATTCAATATTGATAGTCATAAATTTGTTCGAGCAAAAACTATGCATGGCACAGTATTTTCATTTTCAACTTATGATAATAAAAGCAGAGGGACCCATCAAATTAGCATTTGCGATCTGTCTTCTTCAGAATAGAAGTGGACCCTTCCACATCAACTTCACACCAGATTATGGAAAAAAGTACAAAAATAAGGCCTCTGCTCATTTCATCCACTTTTAAGTGTAACATAAAACTTTATTTGGCCAAAAACATGTAATGGAAGTCCTAAAGACACAAAAGGCACAAAAAAAGTGAAAAAATAGAAAATGAATGCAGTCTGGCTTTTTTGCCAGTCCACAAGAGCGCAGATCGGAAGAGCGTTATCAAGGATATTATGCCTCACATATTTTGAAGTTAAGATATTCTAGTTTGAATGTTAAGAGTAACATGAAAAGCTCACAAAGCAGCTGTGCTTACTCCATTGTTCTCATTGATCAGCTGATTTATTGGCTTGCAAAAAAAGTCAGCATCAGCTCGCATAGGCCAACCTAACCGAAAACAGTCAACTGACCTGTGGTTTAACCAAAAAATCAATAAGAAATATTAACTAAAAAAAGGTACTGAAGTAGCAAAAAAATAAGAAAACTACCAAAAGTATTCATTTAAATCATCATAGTTTCTCCACTCGGAATGTTTAGATTTTCCCATTTTGCTCCTTTCTGCTTCCTGTAGGATCATAAGTTCACTTAATTTGAAGGATACAGCTGTATTACAATCTGGTCAAATTATGAAAATGAAGAACCAAAAAAGCTTATGCACAGCATATACCCGAGCAATCACTTGATAAATCGGTGTCACGACTTTCTGTAAAAATGCTTCTTCTTCTCCTCCATAGGCTGGCTTCACATTTTCCCCAGTCATGGGACTCACATTTCCGGCCAGCATGCCATAAAGCTCAAAGGCCATCTAACAGATAGAGACGCAAGAAATGTAAGTCGAAAAATGTGAGTCCATTACCAAGATGACCATAGTAGAATAATACTAAATGGCTTCAGCACATTTCATTTTGAAAAGAAAACCACTTGAGAAGGGATACATATGTTTTAAGTTATGCTAGTTTTGCAAATTTTGAGGACAAAAAAGACATGACATTTTTCAGAGGGTTGTATGGATCTTGTAGTTTCCATCTCATATTCAGTTTCATTTTTTTTTTTATATTCACAGCATTATGATGACAATAGGCTAACCACGAAAGTGCTTGTAAATTGAAGTAGGAATGCTGTTTCAAACGAAGGCCTATTTGATCTATGAAACATAAAATAAGCAAAGAACAATTTGTTGCCACAGCGATATGAAGCATTCTGAAACAGAAAAATGCAGAATCTTTTCACATTTTTATAAATTGATGACAAGCCAGGTTCAATAGTCAATACTGAATCGAATCTTGGAAAAAGCAAAGACCCAACGTCATGGACCACCCCCCAGAAAAGCAGGGAGATAGCTAAAAGTAAAGCATACTTTTAAGTCCATGGGAGTACTCTGCATTAATTTAAGTCTCCTTCAATATTTTTACAACATCAATAATGATTTATGCATCTATGACCTGCCTTATCCCATCGCCATCTCTATTCATTTATTCAATGACTAGTCATAGTAGGATTGCAGTGAGCAATTTCCCTTTTTTTTTTTTTTTGGGGGTGTCTGTGGAAGGCATAAAATGCTTCTTAAGAAACAGGAAGGGGCAAAAAGAAAATAAACGTGGATGCACCACATAGCAGCGCCCTTGAAAGAGAGTAACAGCTATAGGTTGTCATGCTAAATAAACATCCGAATGCATACATGATGATAGATGTAGCAGAGGCATTCTGGCATAAATCTCAAATTTGCAGCTTCCCCCCATATAAGGAGATACAGTCCCATATATAACAATTTGCGCTGTTGCACTTCCTGTTGTATGGTTGGTAACCTGCAAATAAACAGGACAATAATCATCAACATCGAGTACATCAACCCTTGAAGTTTTAGGCTCAAAGATTAAAGTGTGGCCCCAGGAAAACCAACAAACAATCTTGATTCTTAAACAAGCCCAATGTTGAGTGTTGATGATGGGATCTCAACAACTATGATTATTACAGATTGCTCGATTTCAGTACAAAGGCATATTTTTATAACACAGTCTTAATGACACGAATACGAAGAACGAATAGACCTACTTGAGTCCCCAGGCATAAGTTTTGGATCAGGAGCAAAAATCACCATACAGACAAGAGCTTTCGCGTCATTAGAAGCCTTACCAAAGACTGCTTTTCCGATCCAAATACTTGCACCATTTCTTGTAGTTCTTGAAAAGTTTCTTCATCACTTCATTGAGAGCACGCTCATCCAACTAAAGAAAACACGATATAGATGAAAAGAACAATTGGGCCCCAGCCATTATACAAATAGATGAACGTAGAAAATATTATAGGAAAAGTATTAATGAATACCATAGCAGGGAATTAACGGTTTCAAATGATTTTCCTTTAGAGTTTTAATAAAAGCAGCAATGTCAGGGGGCAAGACTTCATGCGACTATAGTCATGGACATGTCTCAGTAAACTTTACTAATAGTACCAATCATTCTTCATTGACCCACGTCTGGAATGAAAATTATACTAGGACAGAGACGTAATACCATTGTAGTATTGAGACTAACAACAAAGTGATTCTCAAGCACCTTTAAGGAAGAAACTGTTCTGAGTATATATATATATATATATATATGGGCATGAGAGACAAAAAAAGACAAACCTTAGGTTGTTGATCTGGCTTTGGAAACTGCCGTATGTGCACATTAGCTAATAGCAAAATTAAATGCTCCCTCTGATTTGCCACATTGTCTTTCTGCAAGTAAATTTACAATCAGCAGTAGTAGAAATAATGGAATTATACTTTACAGTCATGTTAAATTTCCCAATTTTGCCATCTGTCATGAAAAGTAGAAAGCATTGATCAAATTATGAGCCTCTTCTTGGGAGCCTTATGTAAAAGAGATTTTGATTTGTAGGAGGATGTGTGGTGGTAATGTAAAGAAACATTATTGGGAAGTGTGAAATTTGTTTTTTGTAGAGAATATGTGGTTGATATTGATTTGATATCTTTTTGCTTTTGATAAAGTTCCAAAGAACAAGCTCTATATAATAACCGAATGGAGGAGAAGCGAGCAAATATAAGTCACCTGAAAACCAAACATTGCTTGAAGCCAGTCAAGAATATCTTCATCCGTTTTCTTCTTATGATCCTGTGGCCAAGGAAGACCTCGGATATTTCTGAGAGCGTGAACAGCAGCTTGAATCTGCAACAGGAGATCACCCAAGCTAACTTTTACAAAAGTTAATGTCAGTAAAGAATGCAATAATGAATTAGTTGTTCACAAAACAGACCTCCGGATATTTCATAATTGCCTGATTTGCACTGTCAGGGTCAAGAGGGAGAATATTATAAGGAGCATAGATGTCCTTCTTCTCTGCAACTTTATCATGAGCTTCCAATATCTGTGCAAAAGATATTCACTGTAAGATTCACTTTGTACCCAAAGAAATAACAACAAAGCAAATTGATGCCTGAAAGCTTCTAGCTTATGACTTTCCAAGAACATCAGAAGCATGTCAATCACATCAAACACATAATTCACATTCACCTCGCGGTCAACTTCCACAGCTTGAGTCTGATTAACTGCTCTCAGAACCTCAAAGAGAACACTGGCCGTTTGGTATGCTTTTGTTAACTGTGCACTGAACATTATAAATAGTTCAGTCATTGTAGTGCTTAAGACGAAATAATAGCAGCATAAGCAAGGCAACAAGAAGCCATCATCAAAGGCATTTGCACCTTTGAAGTATTATAGGAATACTGTTCATAAACTAAAGAAAACTAACCGATCGGCTTTGTCAGCAGCATTTTGCAAGGCTTGGATATATTTTTTGTAGTAATGCTGATAAAAGCTCTGCATTTCACGTGCATCACTTTTTTTCACTCTTCCCATCAAGGTAGGATCATTTTCCTGGGAACAGCCAAATATGTCAAAACATTCCCCTAGGGGGGTAAATGAACACAAAAGTATAAGTATTTTGGAGAACTTCCCAATTTGGCAAAACCTAGGGAAGTGAACTAAAGATCATCAAACTCATCATCAAACTTGGAGCAAGTCACTGTTGTCCTCTGAAATCTTCGATAACCAAATGACCCTAAGAGTGGTAACCAAGATAGTCCAAGAACAAATAACACCAGCTGCCTAATTCTGATGAAAGATATTTGATGTAAAATTTTTTAAATTGCAAAATATTCTAGAGGATGATAGTTGGGCTGAAGTATTTAGCATTCAACAGCGTCAATTCCCCAATTGTGCCTCATGAAATCTACCTAGGCACTCCTCTAGCAATGTTTTCACTGAAATAGACTAGTAAATGTGAATATACGAGACAAAAGAATAGAAATTTCTCCGCCAAATAGAATACTAGTTAATTTTACCGAGTTAAAAGAAAATATAATGCACTCAGAATTTGGATGCGTGAAGCAATTGATTCAATCTAGGAAACACGGATATATGTTATGTGCACTCACCCTTTCTAAACGTTGAAGTAAAGCCGTTTTGAATTGACGAACACCACGTCCACTAGACGTCGGGTCCAACCTATGAGCTTTCTCAAAAGCATAAAAACGACCTGCATAAAATGATAAGTGGCAATTAAGAATTACTCCAGACCATGCATAATTGAACTTCACAGATCATGAATGAAAAACATGTTTTTGCCCTGTTGATTTTACTAAAGTGGCTTAGGCTAAATTCTTCAGACAAGAGTCTGTATAGCAAGTTTAGGAGCTAAAAGTAGCAACACAATGGAAAAGATACTCCAGAGCATTCTGAACAAAACAGCAAAAGTTGACCCAGTAAAACCTTGGCAATTACAATGCCACCAATGGGAAAAGGAAAAAGGTTAAAATTTTAGTTTAACATGCCTTTAGCCTATGTGCAGGTTTTTTTTTTTTTTTTTCAATTTAAAGTTTTTTTTTTTTTATATTACAAAGGGATTGTAAGGGAGAGGAAACAAAACCTTGATCAAGGGTTAGGGAGCTAACTAGGATGCCATTAGATCATATACGACTCTTGGCACCTATGTCTAGTTGGTGTTTACCCTTCCTAACATTAATCCTAAATGATTTTTCTTCCAGAAGCTAGTGGCGTACACTTTTATCGTCAGCAGGCAGCAGGAGAGATGTAAGAACTTCAAACTGCTAATTTAAAATCTGAAGAGTTTAACTCTTGAGAATACAGCTCAACCTAGAGGAGTTGTTAATTTACATGGTAGTAAGCTCTTGTCTAATCTATAACATCGTGCATGGCAACTGCCGACTTGATTGCAGATTGCATGCATTAATTTTCTTTAATACTGAACATTTGCGACCCACTAAATTCTCATGATTATCAAAAATAGTTAAATAACAGAACCTAAAATATTTAATAATAATACATTAGTGTTATGAATCATCCCACTTTCTCCCTTAAAGTGATAACTCAACCATTACAGAGCAATTATTAACAGGTTGTCCTCAAATTATTAGCATGTGAGACGTTCATATAAGAACCCGCAGCATACAAAATCAAAAGCTCATTCCTTAAGTCTTACAACGAATATATTTCATTGAAGCTTTTCATCCAAAAGGGTCATCATAGGTTCATCATTCACTTGTTAGTACACCATTTTAAGAAATGTTCAACCACATAGGTAGGAAAAAATGGAGTATATCTCAAAGTATTAGCACGTTTGATATCCATATGAGAATCCGCACGATACAAAATAAATTACTGATTCTTCATGTCTTCATCGGACACATTTTATTTATGGTTTTCACCTATAAGGATTATTGTGCCCATAACTCACCCTCCACTCATTCGTGAAAATTTTAGGAAACATTCCACATGGATAGAAACAAATGTCTTACAGCAGACATAGTTCATTTAAGGTTTTCATCTAAAAGTATTGATGTGCTAAAAACTTACCATCCACTTATTAATAAAATGTTTAAGAAATATTCCACATGGGTAGAAACAAATGGAGGTGACAAATGTTATATAGACAGAGATGGTAAAAGGCACATGTTTATCCAATACTTGAAATTAGTGTCAAGTAAAAAACTACCATTCAATGTTAACCACTTCTACGCGACTTTAACAATTAAAGCATAACCACAACATACAACAAAGATGCAGGTCTATTCCAGACACATAAAACGTAATACTTGAAGGCTTACAAAGGTATGCAACACGAGGGTTGCTTGGCTCCACTTCATTGGCAACACGGAGAATAGGCGCAATTTCTACCAGGGATGATGGCACTACTTCACTGTCAAAGATGGACTCCCCGAGATTCCCCACAGTCTGTGTGCGCGTAATTCGCCGCTGCAGCTGCGGATTCTGATGAGATGATCCGCCTCTCGAAGACATTTTATATTACTTCCTCTTTCTTCACTCCAGACTACAAACAAATAAATTCTTGCAGACGTGTGCTCTTCCGATCTCACCACTTCAATCCAGCAATCAAATTTAACTTGCATGCACATCAAGCTGTGTAATATGCGTTCTTAATACTTAAACCAGCACCCATGAGAATCATGTCTTTGAACCAGAAGCCATTGTAATGCAACTTCAACTGTGTACGAGTGTGCGATATGGAATCTTATTTACTTTATTGACATCCCAAAAATTTAAAAGATCTAAAAAGAAAAGAAAAAAAATTCCACTCCGTTTATGTCCCTTGCAAGCCTTTCCAGTATTAGAAGTGTAAAAAAAAAAAAAAAATGAAGTTAGAACAATCCAGTAAGAAAATATTTCCGTCCTTGGTAAATAGATGGATCCCCCAAAATTTAAACCTGTCCTTCCATCAACATTCCAACCCAAGAAAAAAGTAAACAAAAAATAGCAAATGCATCTTCAGGGAAAGAGTGGTTGTGGGTTAGAGATAGTTACCAGGCCAGGGGAGACTTCAAGAAGCCACCATTTCTGTAAAGCCAAGCAGATCAAATTACATCAGATAGGAAGCGAAACTAGAATCTGAACCAATTATCCCAAAAAGAAATTTTCTAATAAAAAGAAAGAAAGAAAGAAAAAGAAATCACATCACTAAAAAAGTTGGATTCTTTTGCACTTACATTTACTGGCGGTGGCAAAGGTGGCGTGGAAAGTGCAGGAATAAGGTCGCGTGTCCAATGTATGAACCCTAAGAGAGAGAAAAAGACAATGGCTGGATTGGGTGTGGGGGTGTGGGGAATGCTGCAGGATTAAGCTACTTGGGGATGAAATTAGAGAGAGAGAGAGGAGACTCTGGAGGCAAAGGAATGTGTTAATTGTAGCACTTGCAGGCTGGTGAGTAGGACTATGCTTTCGAGTTCCAATGAATCAAAAACGCCCGTTGTTTTGTCCAGAATCACGAGTATGCCACTGCCACGAAAAAGGAAAACTGCCAAGATTGGAGTAAGCAAAAATCTCCTATTTTGCAAAGTAAGACCTTAAAGTTTGACTTAAGTTCTACTTTCGTCCATCTAGAATTTTCTTTTTGATATTTTGAATTTGCTTAAACTAATTTTGACCTGTAAATGTCAGAATATATTTCCAAATGAGAAAAAATCAAGATTTGACGAAACATATTTGATAAGAAATAAAGCACAATACATAAAAGCAACTTTTTGTTAACCCGCACAATACATCTGAGACGTGTTATCATTTTATTAGTTGTTTTTGTAAAAGGTAAACGATTGCGGCTTGATTTTTTACTTTTTGACTTTTTGAAAAAATGAAATCAATGAAATGATACTGTGTGGCAGATTATAAGACAGATTATAATTCGCGGTAGTTGCCAAATACTTTCTTATTTAAATAAAAATTTTTCCAAACAAATATTAACTACATATTTTTAACAAAAAATAATTTGTCGCACTTTCCCAAAAACAAGTCCTAAAAGAGTATGCTTAGACATACTCACTTTCAAAAATAAATGCATACTTGTTCAACTAAATCTAAAAAAGCAGGGACTTACAAGTACTGTAATGGCTACTTCGGGTGGTTTTGAAAGTAAATTTTGGAAGCTCCGAGCCACCGACAATAGTAAAATTCGTAAAACTCTTTTGCGCGGTACCCTCGTAAAAATAAAGAGGTACGGGGGCGTTTTAATTACGTAAATTCAAAATTCAAAAAGCCAGATTCCTCCAATCCATAAAAGATTGAAAAATGCGGTAGCCGTTTAAAATGCCATCTGGACTATTTTACCCTCAGAAAACCTCCTTAATTCCCGTGCACTAAACGTCCACTTGCAGGGCATAACTCTCAAAACCAGGGCTAATATTGCGATTCACGAAAGCCGATGCAGTCGTTCCTTGACGCCATTGTTTTGGCACATGAGAGGGACCAATAAGTTTTCACTTTCTAGAATAAAACAAAAATGTAAAAAAAAAAAAAAAATACTAGTTAATTAATTAATCATGACATTAATTACCTCAAAACATATTAATTGCCTTAATCATGGTCCGACCTAGATCCTCTTATGGATTGTGGGATATTTTTATTTTTCAAGGGCCCATTTCCCACCACTTGCAAATCGACCAGACACCCATAACAATCTCTAGTCCATTTTTCTATCCTCTAGGACCTTTACCAAGCTGGAGAAATTCTTCTTTCTGTTTTCTTTTCTTTTTTTTTTTTTTGAAAAAGAAATAAAATAATGTGAATTTTTAACTTAAAAAGACTATACTAAGAGTAATAGCTCAAGTAGTAAAGAACAACCTTTATCAAAACAAGATCTTGATTCGAGTCTATATCCCACCCTGAAGTTCTCCCAATTGTATTAAAAAAAAAAAAACTAAAATTTGCTTATCGGGTTTTTTTAATTTGTCAAAAGTTATGCACTTAGGCTTTGTTTGGTAACCATTTATAAATGAGTGAATTTATAAATATATTAAATTTCAAATTTTGTATAAGTGTCGAAATTTGATTGTGTCATATGGAGGTAATAATTAAAATGATGTAAAAGTTCAAGTCAAATCAAATATGTGGTTAAATGTATTATTGTCATGTGTCTAAAAGTTGAAATTTAAATTAACTGGTAAATTCGATCTTTTATAAATGGTTACCAAACATAGTGTTAATGACAATTTTCTTTACAGACCATGCCTAACTCGGCTTAAACAACTAAAGACTACGTCATCCACTATCCACGGCAATTCAAGCCTGTAGCTTTTTCTCCTTTTGCTTCTTACTTTGCTTAAGATATGCAAGTGTGAGAGTTGATGGTTGCTTTAGAATCGGGGATAAAAGTCACCAATCATTCAAGGGAAGGGTGAATCCGCCCACAGTTCCCATTCCATCCTTTCCAAAAGCTTATTCTAAAGGACCAACCGATATATTGCAATTTTGCAGTGAAAAGCTCCAATAAAGCTCCAAATTACTAGCTTGAGCATTGAGCACACAGAATAAATAGTCTGAGTTTGTGCCTCGAGATGAAACTATGACGGCAAAACGAAGTAAAGCAGCCCCGAAAAGCTTACATGCCACCAATAAACAAGCAATGAAATAAGCAGACTTAACCAACAAGAAGCAAATGTTAACATATCAAAACACAATTACACAAATTCTTAAATAATGATCTTAGTCTATCTAGTTCTCTCATGTTGAGTAGATGGACAGGAGTCTAACAGAAAACTTCACACTGCTGGCTTGCGCAGTTCTTCTTCTCCATGTGCAAAGTGACACCGATCTCCAAATGTGCAGGATCCTTTGGCAAAGTTTTCACAAAGTTTTGTCTTGAAGTTGTTAGCAGGAGCTATGGGGGGATTCCTTTTGGGTGGTCCAGCAGCAGCACTAACATTAACTATAAGTTCACGTACCATTTGACTGGCCTCTTTGATCTGATCAAATGTACCCTCGAGTTCAATATTCCTCAAATTAGGATCGGACTCATGATCTCTTACAGCAAGTTTAGCTCCCGTCACTCGGCATATTTGCTTTGAGTTCACCCCCCCTTTTCCAATGATGGCTCCTGCTAGAGAAGCATCAACACTGATTTTAGCTGTAGCAGATGCTCCAAAGCTGGCTGCAGCTCCGAAGTTGGATGGAGTTGGCTCCAGATGGTCGCCAGCATATCTTCCAGACATAGCACGAGGATCTTCATAAGATGTGAAGGATGGCTTCCCGATCTCCCACTCACCATGCGCAAAATGACATTTATCACCAAACTTGCATCCTTCAGCTGTATTGTATCTGTTGCATAAACGAGTTTTCATGGCCACAGGGGATGATCCATCTTGAAAAGGCTGAGTGGCACCAGGGTTCCTGGCACCTGCTGGAAGGGCTGGATTGCTGCCGAGCATCTGAGTGACAGCCTTAATGCCACCAGGGACATAATGCAAGAAGTGGCACCCCTCCCCAAAAGGACAGCCAGAAGGGCTGTTTACAGAAATTGGATAAGTAGGAGAAACACAAAATAGTACTTGCAAAATAATGTGATTTCTTCTGCATACTACAAATTTACAAATGATATGACAGCGACGAACCAACTTAACAATGTGATAAGTTCATCTATGCCCAAAAGGCCAAACTCTTTCATTCAGCTCTATACAAAATATCAAAGAATCATCACAAAGACCAAAAGCCAAGAGTTGCACCTACCGGTGTAATGTTCAGAACTTTAAGAAAATTAACTACCTGCAGCCTGCAAGATCCCAACTTTAGCCAGATCCAGATAATCCTAATCATCCTCTTTTATGGTAAGTTGTCTATCAATTTTCCTTTAGTTAAAAAAAAGTGAGTTGTCCCCTTCCAACTTCCATAAAGATATTTCTAATAATTACAACATATCCAGAGAAACTCAAGCTATGCTCTTTCAAACTCGATAAATAGTTCATTATTAAGTTCCAGGAGGTAAAGGCAAACAAACCACAACCACCAAAAGATTCACTGACGTTCAAGATAGCATTGATAAACAGAAAATACCCACGCACACAGAAAATTACCTTTACATGCACTTCCACAGTTAAAACTTTACAATAGTGCAGCCATATATAAGTAAACATTTGACATTAACAGCTCCGTTTACTCAAAAAATTTCCAAAAGCCCAAAGCTTCCATTTTCCCTTTCCCTTCCCCAGAAGAGATACGTATCTTGTACATTCATTATCATCCCAACATTACCTCCCTTCAATGGCCCCGAAAAAAACCCAAAGATACCAGAGGGGCGAAATGCCTAAGATAAAATTCTCCAATTACCTAAGTTGCCCAGTATTTCTGTAAGCAGAACTTCTGCAGAGTTCAGCAAAAACTGTTTCCCCTCTAAGGTTGCTATCCTCACACACAAAAAAAACTCCGTCCCCCCCCCACCCCCCAACCTTAAAAAAAAAAAAAAAAAAAAGG
>CAVNYN010242486.1:0-16597 GCA_963692815.1 Nyctanthes arbor-tristis | reverse complement strand
GTTCAAGAAATGGAGAGAGACATTTCAAACTCATTTTCATTTATTTGTTTGCACTTTTTTCCTCAGTGTTAATTTTTACAGGCTTACAAATTATTCTATAAATATGACCCCTGATTTCTTTTTTTCTCTTTTTTTTTTTTTTTTGTTGGGGGGGGGGGGCATTACAAGAGGATAGTAAAAGAGAATAATCGAACATTTGACTAAGGGTATAAATAACCAATAAAGATGCCATTAAACTATAAAAGTCTTGACTACAACTCTTGATTTCAGTTCAATTTATTTATTTATTTATTTTATTGTAGAAGAGGCTTAATTTATTTAGTTATATACCTTGGAAAACAAAATTTATTTAATTTTATAGGTGTTTGCACTCCTTATATTGCATATTGTACATGTACTTCAAAAAGAAAAAAATAGAAAAAAGAAAAACGCAATAGTTTCTTGAATCTAGTTATGCCTTTCCATTCCACATTGTGCAATATAATATCACTAAATTCAAATCGATATTCAACCAAACATATGATAATTTTATTTCAAAAAAATAAAACAGAGGTAATTTTATAGATAAAACACTAGTAATCATGGAAGAAGGTAATCAAAGTTTAATTAATTTATTTTAAATAATTTCATTATCACATAATTGGTGAAGGTTATTCAAATAAAATGTTCAATAATTCTCTAGACTAGATAGGAATTTCAAATCAAATTTGGGAACGAAGTTTCTGGTGAAGGTGTATTTGGTTGTGATTATTCAAATTCTATCAATCAATATAAATATATATATATATATATATATATTAAAAAGTATATGTGTGAATTTACTATTTTAGTGAAGTATGATACAATGATGTTGGCTACGATATATAACATAAATTATGAATTATGG
Source organism: Nyctanthes arbor-tristis (assembly GCA_963692815.1). Taxonomy (NCBI): domain Eukaryota; kingdom Viridiplantae; phylum Streptophyta; class Magnoliopsida; order Lamiales; family Oleaceae; genus Nyctanthes; species Nyctanthes arbor-tristis. The sequence goes on along the minus strand of CAVNYN010242486.1, from coordinate 15,711 downwards.
ACCACATAATTTTATGATGATTTGCTCTGGCTCATGTTAATTAGTTGACAAACAAAATTCGAAGAAGGGCAGTGGTTAGGGATTCTTAACGTTTCAACTTTTTTAGTTGTTGGTTAACTTGCGGCATCCGATTTTCTTTTCCTTTTTTTTTTTCATTGCAACAACTTTCAGCATCCAATTTAATACGGATAGAAATTTTTATGCTTACAATCATATGCATTGAACGTGATCTTTGTCTTCTCAAACACATGATAGCCTCTCTTAGAGTATGATTAGTGTGGGGGAAAAAAACCGAAAATTTGGGTCTTTTCCCCACTATAATCAATTAGTGTATGGGAGAAGGGGAGAAAAACCATTTGTGGGGGAGAAAAGTGCAAGTGTTTAGCCCCTCACTTACATTTTTCCCCCACCCACTTTTTTCTTTAAAAAAAAAAAGAATAAACTAAAAATAATAATACTTTGTTAAAAATTGAATATCAATTGTATAATAAAAAAATAATGATAAAATAATTTGTAAAAAATATTAAAAAATAAACAAATCATTTAATATGTTTTCCCCCAATTTTTCCTCCTCTTATACATTATTGGGAAATATATTTTTTTCCTCTGATTTTTTCCCCTTAACTTTTTTCTCCTTAGTTTTTCTCTCCAACATTAATCTTTCTATTAAAAAGGGGAAAATATATATATATATATATATATACACACACACACACATATTAAAATTTACAGATATATTAGACAAATATGCATTGAACCTGATCTTTTATTTGATTCTCTTTATCAAATCTCTTTATAATTTCACCAACCACTGATTTGACAATTATTCATTTATAATTACAAATTTCAAACTTCTATTAAATTTACACCACTCATTTGACCTCATTATAATTTTTCATTATGAATTATTATTAATAATGAGAATCAAACAGCCACTTAAATCCCATGTTATTGCACTACAACTTTTTATTACTTTGAAGTACTTGATCTTTATAACTTATAAAACTAAAATCTCAAGAAATTTTGTTGCATTTTTTCTAAACATTTTTTAATTTTTATATCTTGTTTCTTATATAACTATATAAAAAATTTCATTCATATGTCTTAAAGTCATAAGAAAATATAAAATGCTACTTTTATAGATTTTTTTATTATTTAAATTATATAAGTGCCTAAATTTATATAGGGAAATCAATGTTAAATACAAGATTTAAAGATTGATAAAAGATTAAGAAAAACTACGAGAAAGATAAAGTCAATAGCATAATCTAAAAACTCAAAATAATAAAACATATTGAATATAACTAGTGTGTGATATATTTAATAAAAAGTACGGTGTCAATATAACTCTCTTATGTTAAATTATATGTCATATGTGAAATGTATCGTAGAAAATATCAATTATCAAGCGGTCTCTCTCTAAGAATAAGAAACAAGTCATTAGCTAGATATTCTTGTACAAATAGAGTTACAATTCTAACCTCATGCCAGAAATAGTTTTTCATGAAATGTAAACCTATCAACAGGTGACTGAAACACGGGGAAATTATTTTTAAAATTCATAAAAATTGTCCCCTCCCCCCCCCCACAAAGTGTTATAAAATAAACCAAACTTGATTGAAATTGATCTAGCGCCCGATGTATGGTACGCTGTGACACCACATGAACTATATGTGTATAATTTATATGGTGTCATAGCGTACTATACATCAAATGCCAGAACAAAACTCGTTGGTTGTAGAACTCAAACGCGGAGTAGGGACAAATTTGAGGTAGTGGACCTGCTAATTTGAGGTTGGGTAGAGAAGTGGAGAAAGAGTTGATGACCCCAGCCGCGACGAACTTAGTAGCTATCCATCCACGCAAACATCGACTGTGTCGTCCACACTTATCTGTTCGCGTCGTTTGTCCATCGTCATCATCATTTGTCTTTTTTTTTTTTTTGAAACATTTGTCTTCTAATCAATCTTTTTGTTTTTAATTATTTAGATATTATTAGTATTTGCTACAAATGTGTGGCTCAGCTTTTTGCATCGACGAATTGCCACGTATACAGTGATTTTTTTTAAAAAGAAACTTATGAGATATTGACGCAAATGGTCCCTGATGTTTATGGAGTGTAATAAATGGTTCTTTAACGTTTATTTTTTACACAAAATATCCCTTACATGTTTGGATAAAGACATATATTGCCTTCAATGTAATTAAAGAAAAATTAATTGTGTGGAAGATATTTAAGTATGAAAATGAGAAATCATTTTCTCTAAGGAGCATATGAAATTTGCGCAGGGTGTTTGTTTGCTAACAGAGTTAAAGAAAGAGAAAATCTTTAATAGAATGATCACACTCTATCAGATTGTGTGCGACCATAATGGCTAAAGCCCACCTTTTCTTTTTCTTTTTTTTTTTCCTGCCTTGAAAGGGAAAGCCCACCTAATTTTAGATACCCGCTTTTGTTCAAGTTCAAGGTGAAAAGAGAGAATTTTAAACTTTAAAGTGATTTTCTTCTCACTGAATAGGGTCGAGTCAGCTATTTAAAGTGATATCTCTTCCACATAAAATAGATGATCACCCTAACTAAAACTCCATAATTAGTAAAGACAAGAAAAAAAAGTGCTAAATATTCTATCTAGGCTTTGCTTTGGAATGAGCTAAACCCACTCGCCTTGTGGGTTTACTCCATAAGACGCAAAATAGTAAAAGGAAGATGGTCTCAAAAATTCAAGAACAAGAATAGCCAAACAAGAAACTATTTAACAAATCCAATTCCAGAGTAATGAAAAATCAATTCAAGGACTCTCCCATGTATTCTTCTTTTTACCACTTAAAGAATGTGGAAGACAAGACACCTTATTTAAAAAGTTTCAAATGTTAGGTATGACAATTTCATGAATCAAAGCTGCCAGCATTAAGCCCCTGTTTTATCCTCTTTACCAAAATATATTATAATACCACCTATCACTAATTTGACTAATGATTTGATAACTACGCATTTATTTATAACATAAATTTCAAACTTCTATTAAATATACACCACTCGTTTTACCTCTTTATAATTTCTCTTTATAAATCAACTATCATAAATTGAATCAAATAGACACTAAATTAACTTGTACTTTTGAGGAGATCACAAGCAGGTCGCTTGTCAATCTCGCTCTTTCTCAATATTAAAATCATCTATCTTACTTGGAGAATGGATTGTCTAAGCTTGCCTGCTGCGAGCAAGCTTAAGCCCTTTGCCACGCTTGAAGTGAAAGAAAAAGGAAGAATTTATAATTTGAAAAGTTGTAGAATTTCCTGGCCATGAGTCGATTTGGGAAGAAAGAAATTTCATATTGATATAAATATTCACGGGCATAAGAGTACAATAAAAAACCTATTAGAGTCAGGGGAGAAATTTGTGTAAAAGAGAGAGGAAAAAGACGCGTGCGGCACGCTTGACGCATGTTCGGGCGTCTTTTGTCTAGGGAAATTGTATAGGGGTAATAACTAGGATTTAATATGCTATTATGGTGAATTGCATCGTCAATTAGTTGTTGAAAAAATTAGAGAGGTCGAACGAAAACGGTATGAATGGTTGTCGAATACGTTGTTATTTGACTGCTTTATCTTTTGTTAGGGAAAAATTATAAAGACAAGAAAAATATTACTAATGTTATAATGTTTTTCCCATTAATAAAGAATCTCTTATACGTGAATCTTGAATTTGTTTTTCTCACGTTTAATCGTTTGTGTTTCCACTGCATTGGGGAAAAAAAAAGAAGAAAAAAATTGATTATTTCCCAACGATATTGAAGTCCCAAAATTCAAGTTTTCAATGCGTTAGTTATTTTCTTGTAGTCCAATTCAATTAAAAAAAGTAATAGCAAATACCCATTGTTTTCCTAATAGTGATGGTGCTTTATCTTTTTCTTTCAAATTGGCACTAAGTATTCACTTTTGTTTTCTGTTTCGCAACGTTTATTTTTCCCATTTACTGATAGTTATCATACTTTTCAGGCAACATAACTATTGAGACTATGTGTGTGTATATATATATATATATATCTTTAAGCAAACCAAGTTTAGTGAACAAATGTCACCAAATCAATGCACAACAAACTAATGGTGCCATCATATAATAGAAAAAGAATTTTATTAAGTCAATATATGTGTGTCACAATTTTGAAATTATGATAAGTGTAATAACTCACGGTGACTACCTTTATTCATCGATGTGAAGGTCTAGCGGGGGGTGAAGCAATAAAAATATAAGATAACTTTTGCACATAAAAGCTTTCATTATTTGCGCTTGACCTCGAATATTAAAAAAATTAATACAAAAAAATAAATGAAATATTCAAAAAAAGTTGTTTATTTACTGTCAAATAATATTGGTTTGCCCAAATATTCTTTTACGATATTGTGATCTACTTCCCCATCTTAGCTCAGTTTTACTAAAAATAATTCTTAATTATTCAAATATACTAATCATTTAATTTAATATAAAAGGAAAATGAAAGCATAAGGCCGTAGTCTAAAAACATTAGTCTTTTTTTTTTTTTTACATTACAAAGAGATTATAAAAGAAGGGAATTGAACTCTTGATTAAGGGATTTGGTAACTAACTAGTATGTCATTAGACAACATAGGTCTTGACAGAAATATTAATCATAAATAGAATAAAAATAAATAAATGATAAAATAAAATAAAATAATAGGGTTAATTACACTTAACGTCCTCAACCTTTCAAGTAATTATAGATCACGTCTTTAACTTTTAATTTTCCTTTTGGAGTCCTCAACCTTTTAAGGGCGTTGAAAAAAATAAAATATTTAGTTTTTTGTATTTGACTATAATACTCTCAGCTTAACTGTAGAAATAGACGGTTTCTGTCACTAGAGACGTTAGGTGTAAAGCTCTTAAAAGGTTAATCACGCCCAAAAGAAACATTAAATATTGGATACGTGATTTATAATTACTTGAAAGGTTGTGGACGCTAAGCGTAATTAATTCAAAGTAAAGTTAAAATACTACCTCTGTCTTAAAAAAATGATATGATTTTTTTGTTTGAACTAAAATATGATCCAGTTTCCTTTTTAAAAAATAGTTGAAATATTAGTTCTTTTATAGATCGGAATTTAATGTATATATTTATCATGAAAATAGAATTATTAAAGTGAAATAATTAATAAATAAAAGAGTATAATAATATGTAAATGATATTAAAATTTATTTTTTTAATACGATTACATGAACATTTTTTAATATATATGAAAAAAATATGGGAAAATTTTCTAGCGCCCCAACACACAGTGTGTACTATATAACGAGAGTTAGATCAAGATATAAAAAATATGATTATCGTTTTGAGACGGATGGTAAACAATTGCGGGTCGGTCGTAGTGATGGTTACCGGTACAGAAAGGACAATAAAAAAAAATGTTGCTGACGAGCCGCCGAGACTTAACACGTCATCAAGATCGGAATGTCCTATCCTCATTATCTCTCTTACCCGTTCTGCACAAAGTCTCCTATTCCTATTTTCTCTTTCCACACTTAACCGCACCTTTTCAGCGACAAATGAGACAATCGACCGTCTGCTTGAGGGCTTATTTTGGTATTTCAACTCATTGCCATGTTCTTCGGGTATCTCTCCACTTAAAACCTTTTTCAGTCTTCCATTCTGCTAAAGTAAGAACAGATCATTCACATTTTTATTAGAATATTTTTATTCTTTTTTCCTTTTAAGCTCATGTTCTTGCAAGTATGTATACGCATTGCGTACACTTATTTACTGTAAATCACAGTATTCTCTTTAATCATTCAACTGTTTACCGTATTTGTTTTTTAATCTTCCATTGAGAGTTTAGCATATTTTTCATCTTTCAAGAACAGACATTCCTGTAGTGGTGACTAGTAGTAAATAGTAGCAGGCTACTAGCTGTATTACTTTTTGAACTGGAATTTTATAACAATTATTACTATTGTCATCTGATTCCAGCTTTACTTGTTGCACAGTGTTAAAGGGCAAAATTTTGTGCTTTGAAAGGTCAAGCATGTGATCTGCAATCACTGAGTTCTTCTGGAGTCACTATGTGCTTTTCTGCTCTTCTTTTCAACTGGGTCTGGTTATTTAATAATTTGTTCTTTTACTTTGTTAAAAAGATTGGTCCTTGAAGTTGAGAGGATATTGTGGAATCTTGGAGGTGTCTGGGCTGTCTGTAAAGTGGATGAAGGGTGTTTGTTGGTATTTTAGCTGATGTTTTGTAGTGGGTCTGAGGTATTTTATTGAAGTTTGTTAGTTTTGGAATAAAGCTAGTTCTCGGGGTGGAAATTGTGTTTCTATTCAGCTGTTTTGATTTACTTCTGAGTGGCTGAAGGGTGGGTCTCTTTTTCTCCTCTCATTTGACTGAATTCTGAAATGTCCGTTTAATTGAAGTTGATTCTTGGGGCTGGAGCAAATAATACTTGAACTGAAGGATTATTTGGTAAAGTTTTTCTAGGAGGAGGGTGGTGGGGGTAAGATTTAGGGGGTTATTTGATGATTTTGGGGTTTGTACAACATGGGATTAGGAGGTGATGCATTAAAGGTGGAGTCTTGGGATGTAGAAAAATCGAAGGGAAAGAAGAAGAAAGGTGGTGATTCTGGGGAGGAAACTGGGTGCTGGATGAAATTGAGGTTTATTAGTAGCTGTATGTCTTCAAGATCCAAAGTTGATAGCTCTGTTAGTAGCATCAGCACCCTCTGTGGTAATCTCTTAACTTGTAGTTCAATACTTCTTTTAAGTACCATCGGATTTTGATATAAATCTTGACTGATTTAATCCTTTAGTTAAATTCTCTTTCTTTCTACCCAAGCTGTGTGTGATTGTTATATTAGGTAGCTGTACGAGTACAATCATTCAATGAGACGCAAGGAAAAAATGGGGAAAAAAATATGATATACCGATGTTCCCAAGCAAGGTTCACAGTTTCTGTTAACTCAAAATTTTGAGGAAGTTCTTTGTAGCATCTTGATTACTGGTAATCCTAATGAAAAGATAAGCACGTATGCTTGTCTTGGAATTGGTTGCATGCTAAATAGGGATGATCCCAAATAGTTTTGAGTAATTGTGCAGTTCAGTTTGAAACATAACCTATGCTAATCAAGAAAAGGGGTAAGGGGGGAGGAATTAGAGATACTAGTTAGAAAAAGCAGGGATAGAGTAATCAAATATGGTAGTCTTTGAGGTGATGAGCATTTGCTAACCACTTGCATTTTCATTTAGCGTGTTATCTTAAAATTTGGAAACTGGAGCTAAATTGTTAGCCAATGCTAATGCCTGTGCTTGGGAGCTGGGGCACAACTTTACAGTATGCCTTTTAGATTCAAATGCTTAAAGCGTTTAAAAGGGATATACGTTTTCCATGCCTACATAATCCAAGAGAGCTTCTGTTAATTGCAATGCTAATTATAGATAGGATTTATGTAAAAATTTAAATGGAGATATTGACGAACTTAGAGTCCTTGTTTGCCTATAGGATTCGCTTTTGAGGATGCATAACGAGTGTTTTGGCAAGATTTTTTAGGTTAATTGGTTTTAAAGGGTGTTGTGAGAAGAGAGTCAGATTTGGTTAGAGATCTTTGTCAGATTTGATAGACATCTTTGGAATTTTTCTTTGTACTTTTTAGTGGGAGTATGACTTGTAATTTATCCTTTTGGAGGGCTGCAAGACTGCTAGAGGTTATTACTGTAAGATGGAGTGCTTGTTTGGGATAGCTTAAAGTATAGCTTGATAAAGCACTCACACACATACACAAAAAGTATTGAAGTGTACTGAAGTTTACTTGGGGCTTTTCTATTGTTGCATTGGTATTGGTGGTGGTGCTTGATCAGTACATAAATAATAGTGATGGCAACGGGGCGGATTGGTCCCGGCCCCTCCTCCCCGTTGACAATTTTTTGCCGCCCTGACTATTTTGGGTCGGCGCGGTTCAGGTCGGGGCTCGGGTCGGTTTGGGGCGGCAAAACTGCCCCGTTTAGTGCCCCATTTATTTATTTATTTATTTATTTATTTATTTTCGGGGATTTGGTGTTGACTTTTGGGGCTTCTATGTTACCTGTAATTAACAACCACCCTCAAAAAATTTTTTTAAATAAAACTTGGGGTTTTGTAATTGCTTTTTCTTTTTTTTTTTCTTTTTTTTTTAAAAAAACACTTACCCTGACCCGTGGCGGGGCAGCATATCGCACCCGCGAACCCGCGGGGCGGCATTTTTCTGCCCTGTTCGGTTCGGGCACTGCTGGTATTCGGCGGGGTCGGGGTAAATTGCCAACCCTAATAAATGATAAATGGCTATCACTTTTGCACTCTTGTTATATCTATATGGTTTCTTACCCACGCTTCTTTGTAGATGATGTTGAATTCAGATCATGGTTGGTACTGTAGTATATGTATCTCATTTCTTATCTACTTGCTGCGTTGTAATTGAGAGCAGAAAGCAGATCCACAAATGATACTAGTGGAGACCAACCAGTTGCTCCCATTACCTCATCCACAACTACGAGCAATGCGGAGAGCAATTCTTCCAGCTTCAAACTTGAAGACGAACTTAAAGTTTCTTCCCGGGTTCGAAAATTTGCATTTAATGACCTTAAGTTGGCAACAAGAAACTTTAGACCTGAGTCACTTCTTGGGGAAGGAGGTTTTGGTTGCGTCTTTAAGGGATGGATCGAAGAGAATGGAACAGCACCAGTTAAACCTGGGACAGGACTTACTGTTGCTGTGAAAACCCTCAATCACGATGGGCTTCAGGGTCACAAAGAATGGCTGGTTTGGTGCAATCTTTATTTGATTAACTTAAAATGGCTCTCTTGCCTCTGCTAATTTGTCCTATGTTGCATCAAATTATTCCTAAGTTTCAAGTTCTTTTGGCAGGCTGAAGTAAATTTTCTAGGCGACCTCATTCATCCTAATTTGGTTAAGCTAATTGGCTACTGTATTGAAGATGATCAAAGACTGCTTGTCTATGAGTTCATGCCTAGAGGAAGCTTGGAGAACCACTTATTCAGGAGTATGTATCTTCTTTTATTTATATTTTATCAGTGAACGGGTTTTATCTACATTGCTTTGTTACATGTTTCGGCTTCTTTGTATGTGAACCGTGATTGTTGGCACATGTTTCCTAGAAAGACATGCCAATGGTCGGCTAAATTTATTACAAATGTTCACAGGGTCGCTGCCTTTACCATGGTCCGTTAGGATGAAAATTGCTTTAGGTGCTGCAAAGGGTCTTGCTTTTCTTCACGAGGAAGCAGAACGGCCGGTGATTTATCGTGATTTTAAGACATCTAATATCCTGTTGGATGCAGTAAGTACTGACATTTTGCATACTATGCTAGTGCAGAATACATACTTGACCTATATGTGTAGCTCATATTCTGGCTTATGATTTCAGGACTATAACTCCAAACTTTGTGATTTTGGACTTGCTAAAGACGCTCCTGATGAAGGAAAGACCCATGTTTCCACACGTGTGATGGGAACGTATGGTTATGCAGCGCCAGAATATGTCATGACAGGTAGTACTGATATGTCTTTGATTACCAGATTGCGAAAAAAAAGAAAAAGAACAAATAGAGTTGACACTAGAAAGATAAGATATTGAAGAAATATTAAAATAGGAAATAGCTTCTAACAGGAAAATATTAGTAAAAAATAACTTAAAAAAGTGAATTTACGAAGTATGAATAATTATTTTTTATCTTCTCTGAAATTCTCTCATTAAGGGTTAACCATAGATATTTCGCCACCATTCTTATTATGCAGGACATCTTACGGCGAAGAGTGACATCTACAGCTTTGGTGTCGTCTTGCTTGAAATACTCACTGGTAGAAGATCAATGGACAAAAATCGGCCTAATGGAGAACACAACCTTGTAGAATGGGCTCGGCCTCATCTCAGCGAGAGGCGGCGGTTTTATCGTCTAATAGACCCTAGACTTGAAGGACATTTTTGCATAAAAGGTGCCCAAAAGGCTGCACAGTTGGCCGCATGCTGTCTTAACAGAGATGCCAAAGCAAGACCTTTGATGAGTGAAGTTGTAGAAGCATTAAAGCCTTTGCCAAACCTCAAGGATATGGCTAGCTCATCCTACTATTTTCAGACAATGCAAGCTAACGGTGTTGCATTGAGCCCAAATTCTAGAAATGGCCTTAGAACACAGGGCTCGTTCTCAAGAAATGGTGAGCTTCCTCCAAGAAGTCTCTCAATACCAAATGGTTCTCACGCTTCTCCATATCACTCTTCCGATCTCGATCACCAAAACCAAATGCTGAAGTATAGCAATGAATTGGCAATTATGGGTGCTTCGTTTCATAGTTTTCGAATCATCATTCTTTTTTTAACATGGATTCTTCCATCTTGTGTTCAGAATAAACTAGAAAGGAACAGGAAATGGGCATCCCCATCAGTCTTGTCAATGTGAAAATTTTACCTTTCCATCGCTCAGGAATGTAATGTAAACAGAGTTGAATGTGGTGGAATTGATGTTTAACTGTCTTTATTTATGCATTTTTGTACGTTGTCAAAATTTGTGCACTGATGCTCACTGTAAAGCCACTTCTTTTACGAAAGCCACTTGGGAGTATATCAAATCTTAATGTGGTATTCGAGGAGCAATTCGATTTGATTAAATTTCTAAAAGGCACACAAGATGTATCTACTTATTATAAGAGGGGAATGATGGGCCGCTACGAAAGGTTTTTTTTTTTTTTATTATAAAAGGGTTTTTTATTATAAAAGGGTTTTTTTTTTAATTTTTGAGGAAGGCCGCTACAAAGTTTGAGCACAATGTTTCTACTGTTCCTTGCGGTTTCGGAGGTACTCAACAGTTGGAAATTAGAATAAATCATTTCAACAACATAGCGGAATCTAAAACCCTTGGAGCAAAAAAATGGTAAACCTCACTCTTTCAATTCCCGCAGGAGGGAGCCCGAGCCTCTCACTCCAAAATCCCACCAAACTCTCATCTTGTAGTTCCTTGGTTTCCACCGCTCTTGTTTTCCACAAAAAACAAGTATTTCTTCCCATTACTCAGGACGCAAATGGCACTAAAAATTTTTCCTTTGAAGTAAAATCTCAATATTTTGTACCCCAAGAACAGCAACAACAGCAGCAGAGGTTTTCTTCGTTTGACTCCCAATCCCAGCCAGGTAATTTAGGGGTTTCCCGAAAAATAGTTTTTTTTTTTTTTTAATCCCTTTCTAATGCTAAAACTGTGATTTTGCTATTGCTAAACGGATTGTGCATACGAACTGTTCTTTGCTTGTTTAGGTGTTAAATTCTACTCAATTTACCCCTTTGTTTTTAGACAAAACAAGTTTTAGACTGACATTATTTGGCATTAAATTTATTTTCTCCTTTAAAGTGTTATCTCAAGAATATATGATAATATTTGGAGTACGTGGAGGGACTTTTTGTTCCAAAACGTGAATTTTCGATCTGCGGGTCTTTGTTTTGACTACAATACGTTGCTTATTTAATTTGTCTTGCTATCGTGCCAGTGGTTTCCTTTTCCCGCCGCAAAATCATCAGCTTCAATATGTGGTCTTGGATTGTTTCCCTTTTGAACTCCATGCTTGGGTTTACTCTGTAGTGTGATATTTTTCAGATTTCCTAAGAAGCTAGAAAGGGGATTAATTCTAAAATTATTTGCTCAAGGATTTTACCTTATAAGAGCATCTGGATTATTGTCTTTTACATTTTCTGAGGGAGTAAAAAGAGAAAAGAGAACTGGTCCTTACGAATCTAAGTTGTTTTTATTTTTTCCATGGATTGATTTTTTATGCTGAAGCACTTATTGACCAAATAGTGATAATTTGATTGTAACAGAAGTCAGAATTGAATGGTTAATTTGGTATACCCGAGTTTTGTGCATTCAGGGCAGTTGCCTCCAAGAGTTTATGTGGGATACTCAGTGTACAAAGGAAAAGCTGCTCTCACAGTGGTGCCTCGGCCTCCAGAGTTCTTGCCTTTAGATGTATGGTTGTCTTGTAGTGTGTATATTTTCCCTAAAATATAGATAAAATGTTTTAGTTCATAAATTTGATGGATTTTGTGCACCAAACAGTCTGGGGCATACAAGTTGTCAAAGGAGGGTTTTGTGTTGCTACAGTTTGCTCCTGCAGCTGGCATTCGTCAATATGATTGGAGTAGAAAGCAGGTCACATCGACTTCAGCTTTTATTATTTTTATTGAATGCAATTATGCGAGTGTGCGAGCATGTGCTGATCTGTTCTGTGTTTTAGTGTGCATCAGGGTTAGCTACATATTAAATTGCTGTAGCCTGTAAGGGAAATTGCTCAACAAATAAATCCAAGCTTCACTTGTAGTAATTCTGAAAATATAAGAAGGATATAAGCCATCTTGAATGATTAGTGATATTTTCAAAGTTTCCACTATGCTTATGCTGTAGGCAACTACATTTTTGTTCCATTAACAGAAAAGCTGTACTCGTCATTCCAATTATCGGAAGTTGATACTATTTCTTGGAGCTTTGCCTGCAAATCTTTATTTGTTTTGGTAAATATATCTTAGTTCTGTTTTTTTTTTTTTTTTGTTGCATATTTTCAGGTATTTTCATTGTCAGTAACTGAAATAGGAAATCTGATCAGTCTTGGGGCAAAAGACTCGTGTGAATTTTTTCATGATCCTTTTAAAGGAAAAAGGTGAGATTGTCTTCCAATGTTTCTCTAGGAATTTCTTCCCAGTGTCAAAGATGGTGGCCCTATTATTTTGTAGTCTTAACTAGTGATCCTCTTTGTTTGGCTGCGATAGATAGAGTGGGAATATCCAGTTAGGTGGGATTAGTTCATGCAATGCGTGGTTCTTACAATTCCAATTTCCGAAGATATAGTTTTGGTTTATTTTTTTTTATGCAGTGATGAAGGTAGGGTCAGAAAAGTGTTGAAGGTGGAACCCTTGCCTGATGGTTCTGGCCACTTCTTCAACCTTAGTAATCATCTCCTCTCTTTCTCTCCATCTATATTATTTCTTTTTCTTGTGGAACATCACAAACTCTTTATGTTTCTCTCCTCATTTTTATGTGAAATATTTGATTTCTATTTTCTAAAAATTTGATTGTTGGATGATTCAAAGGTGTTCAAAATAAGCTGATAAATTTGGATGAGAGCATTTACATTCCCATTACGAAGGCAGAGTTTGCTGTCTTTACATCAACATTCAACGTAAGTTGCAGTTTGTTCACCACTTCTAATTTATCCCAACGATTGGCTTTGCAAAATATTTATTTTTCAGTGAAGATAAATAACAAAGCAGGCAGAGTGTGTTGAAACCCCCCCGGGGGGGGGGGGACTTGCCTACTTTTAATTCTGCGGGATTCGTTCTTACTATTTCCCAGAAATGCTAAAATGATTTTGCACGAGTAATTTAAAATGTTGCCGGTTTTTGTCCCGTCAATGTACAAACTGATTAGCAGTTACTCAGAAATGTATACCTTGCTACACAGAAATGATTATTAGTCATGCCATATGTTTTGCTAAGTTGCATAAAAACTAAAAGTACTTTTCCAGAAAGTAGTTAAATATATACTTCGTGAACATGTGTGTCAAAGTTTACCAGAATAACTTATAATAAGTTCAACCAGGCAGGTCTCGAGTATGAGTCATTTAGTAGTCCATATCTGCATTTGTAATAGCTGTTCTCTTATAAATTTCCATTTCGATTCTCATATATGATGGTTTCGTGCAGTATATCTTGCCATACCTTTTAGGCTGGCAGACCTTTGCAAACTCCATAAAGCCGGAACGTGAAAGTCGGGCCAATGCCAAATCCGGTGTGGAATATGAATGGAACAGATAATTGCTTTTGACTTTTGCTAGTTAATGACTCAGTTTCTTGGGTTTAGTTCTCGACTTATGTAATTTCATATGCGCTTCCTATTTTCTTTCTCGTGCTACTAGAATATTTTGGTTCCTGGATGCGAGAAGGGTAATCCTTCCGGAAATTTTGTCCGTTCTGAAATTACCCTCTCGCTAGTAGTTGATAATTACATATCATATGTTGATCTTAAATGACACTTTGATTAGCAAATATGTTCCCCATATTCATTGTGTATATTGTCTCTCATCCCAGAATATCGGCAGAGGTTTAAGTAATTATTGATAGATTTGACGATACTAATTGTTAAACCCAATTTCGTTTATCAGTTATTTTTTTGTCTGTGTGTGTTTTTTTAATATTGTCGACTACTTGCTAATATTGCTGGCCTGCTTCCATATAGGTAACGAGTGAGGTGATATGCATTGACAGGATTGAATGATGAACACAGTAACAGAATTCTTAGACATTACAGTTTAGTATTAAGGTTTCCACTGAGACTTCCGCTAAGGTTTCCACTGCTTTGCCACCCTTCTTGAACTTGAATTGAATATTGAAGGTGCCAAAGAACGTCCTCCACTGTTGGACGCCTGCTAGGATCTTTAGACAGGCAGTTTATGGTGATCTGAACTACAGTTCTGAGAGATTCATATGCAAATGTTCCACGTATGATGGGATCCATCAAATCTCGTAGTTTTGATGCTGATTCTGCTGAGCTTCTTTCGAGCTGTGACAGAAAAATGAACTGCCTTTAGGCTCAAAAGGAATGAGAAGTTAATAGGTTATGGATTAATGGAACTTGGTTGTATGGTATATTATTGGACGTGATTTTAACTTACCTGGAACTTTAGACGATTTAGGTTGTCTAATTCGCTCTGAGAGTCAACTGGTTTGCCGGTGATGATCTCAGTTAGGATAACTCCGAGTCGATAGATATCATCCTTTTCAGGATTTCCACTGATCTAGAATGAAGTTCTCAATTAGGCAAAAATAAGCTAAGCCGACCAAAGAAATTTGGTTAAGAGAATCACCTGCTGGGCTGATTTGAGTCATCTTCTCCGTGAAGCGGGCTTCCAACACCAACCTGAATACAAGAACTTAACATATTAGGCTTTAATCTCATTACAATAAGCTTAAGATTCTTTGTTTTTGGGCATGTTTGGTAAGGAGATCGCATAACACTCAGACATTATCTGATAAGAAACATAAGTTAAAATCTTGCCGTCTGCGGTTCTGTCTGCTTCTTTGAGTTTGCTTTAGTTCTAATTTGCAATGAATCTATTTGACTGTACCTTGGAAGGCAAGGAAATGCTGTAGCTGCTAATTTTCGCGGTCAGACTCTCGTCCAACAGGATCGTGTCGATTCTAAGATCATTTCCGAGGACTCCTCCAGTGTGAAGGTATTGGATGCCCCTTGCAATGCCCATTGCAATCCCAGTTCTCTGTGGCCATTTTAGAACTTCCCTCTTTCTCCAATCTGTCAAAAGAGACATGAATGCAACTTCATCAGGAAACAAGCTTCAAATTTTGACACAGAAGAAGATTCTTCAGGCACTAATCTACCAGTAAGATGATCTTTTAGTGAGCCGTTGGTGACGTTTTCGAGCACAACAAAGACTGTGCTGGCTGTGTTAGGATGGTCGTCGTGCGTGATTATGCATTGTCCGAGAACGCTGACCAAATGCCGATGCCTCAGCTTCGATATTACTTCCATGTGCTGCTGCAGAACTTGAGGTGAATGCCTCTGTCTCAGTTTCAGGCACTTCACTAGAACAACTGATCCATCTCTTAGCCAACCTTTATAGAGCTGTCAAAATCAATACACAATACATTATCAATACCTAAC
>CAVNYN010242484.1:0-12600 GCA_963692815.1 Nyctanthes arbor-tristis | reverse complement strand
TGGGTGCATATTGGTTGCCTACATAAGGCTTGAATCCTTTGGCGAATTTCTTGTTGTACCTTTGGAGGTAATCATTTGAGCTTTTGGTAATTCTGTGAAAATCTGGCACAATGGCTTCTTGAAACTTTGTGGGTAAGTCTCTGAACCCATCAACCAAGATATCTTCATCAATCCAACTGGCTGATGTTTATAGGTTTTCTTGGATTTCTTACATGGGTTGTTTCTTGAACCTTTTTTGGTTGTTAATTTTGTGATTTTTGAACTGGGATTTTGTTTCTTCAACTGGGATTTGGCTTCTGTCACAAAATCTATACCTGTTTTCATCAGTTTTTCCCTGTTATTGTTTGCATATGACGACGACGACGACGACTTTGCATTCTTGAATTCTCTGAAAGGGGGTTGGATCTGGCGCTGCGTGGGGGCGTAAGTCTCCGTTACCGACAGTAAGTAGCCGGTCCGACAGGTAATATGAGAGAGGCAGATCTAGAGAAGGTTTGGGAAGGTCAGATTCTGCCTAAATGAGGGGAGGTTGGGGTGGGTTATCTGAAATTTAAAGTTTCAATTCTACATATTAGGGGCAAATGGGTCATTTCAAAGTATTATGTAACTGATTTTGGAACCCAGCACCTACTAATAGCTTTTTCCAAAAAAAAAAAAAAAAAAAAAAAGGGGATTTGTCTGGTGCGGTATGCAGGGAAAACTCCTTCCCGGAGAGGAGGGAAGGACGTTGGCTGATGTTATTCGGTGGGTCCTCTTCATTAGGCAGCCACTAGTGATGGCAACGGGGCAATCGGCCCGACCCCGACTATTTCAGGTCGGGACGGTTCGAGGAAGCAAACTGTCCCGTTTAATTTTTTTTTTTTTGGGATTTGGTGATGAATTTGGGGTGTTTCTAAGCTATCTGAAATTAATAACTACCCTCAAAAAATTTTTTAATAAAATTTGGGGTTTTATAATTGCTTTTTTTCTTTTTTCTTTTTTTTTAACACACTAAATGGATCACCCCGATCCGTCCCGCGACCTATGGTGGGGATGTAACATCCCGTAAAAATTATTTAACAAATAAATTTGACGACATGATAATTATTTTACCAATAATTAGAATAAATACTCGAATCTATCACTATTTCTGTCTCAAGATTGATAATTTAATTATCAAATAAATAAGGGTCGACTAAATCATTCTCGAGATATTGAATTTGCTAAATTAAAGAACACTTGATATTTTTGTAAATAAAAATATTGTTATTCTTGTCAAGTGTCAAGAGATGCTATTTTTATAATTAATAAAGTTGTTAATTTTGCCAAGTGTACGACACTTGGCATATTTGTGAATAATGAATGTGTTATTTTTGTCAAATCATAAAATATGTGCTACTTTTATAATTAATAAACAATGCTAGTCTTGCCAAATGTCAACACATGCCATTTTTATAATTAATTAAATTGCTAATATTGTCAAGTGTAAAGGACACTTGTTAGCTTTGCAAATTATGAATTTCAAATGAGATTTAAATATAACTAAATCCTAATTCTAAAAAAAGGGCAATTGATCTAAAGCTTTCTTCACACATTCATCCACGTCCTTCACCCTATAATAATATATTATTATTCCCTATTCATAATATAAAGATCTAGTATTTAATTGGAGAAAATACATGAGGAGATTACTAATAAGAAAGATTATCGAGTGAGGAAGATTAAATGAAAAGGTGAGTAACGGTACTTTGATTCCCTTTCGTTTTTATAATGTTTTCATAAAGATATGTTTAGATTTTTGATGCATCATTATGGAAAGAAAGATTTGTTCATTGCATTTGTATCGCTAGTTAATACTCTACCCGTTCTAAATTGCTTTGTGGAATATAGCCCTGCTGTGTGGTCTTGGTCGTTTTGAATTGTTTCATGCACTATGACTTATTCAATGACCCCGGAATAGAGAAGATTAGTGTGGTGTCTGCTCTGAATTGAAACTTCAGTATGAGTCAACCAGGGTTCATTGTGGATCCACTTAATTGAATTGATATGAATCTGACGCGCATTACGGGTAGTAGTTTAACTAGTTATAGAGCCTTTTTGTGCATCCAAAGACTTTGTTAAATACAAGGTTTTTTATAAAATGTATTTTTTAAATGAAAGGTGAATCAAAATATTTTGTTACTCACTAAGTACGTTGTATTCACCTCCCCCTATTTTCTACAATTTTGTAGATAGTTGAAGGCCAGATAATCAAGGAGCAAGTCAATGAACGAAGGATGCTTGCGGAGGGAAGTGTATTTTGCATGTAGAAGGAATTGTGGAAAATACAATTTGGCCCATCTATGTGGATATGTATCTAAATGTGGGGCTTATCTTATGCAAACCAATGAACAAAGTGTTTGTAAGTCTTGTCCCCCTATTTGTGTAAATGCTTCTGCTCTCGAATGTATTAGAATTTCAAAAAAATTGTAAAATTGGCAGGGGCATGATAAGGGAGGTGGATCACGCCCGTTTGGTCTGGGGTACCGCAGGTTAGCGGCGTAGTCGGGGTAAATTGTCATCCCTAGCAGCCACATATCTATTTAATAATATGCTTTTTACATCATTTTTAAAGATATATATAAGTTTTTTAGATAATGATATGTGTCCACCACATCTCGTGTTCATCCCCACATAAATTCAATAAGATGAATGTAGGGTGGACACGAGATAGGGTGGATCAATAGTATAATCCAAGTTTTTTTTTTTGTAAGAATCAGGTGTCAAATTGTTATAATCATGACCTTATTTTGACCAATTATTATGACTTTATTGCAACTAATTATTGTGACTGTGACCAATTATTGTGACTTTCTGTTGGTCACCAATTGTTATCAGACTATCAGTCACACTACTGCCACCACAACAATTCTCTAAAACACTGAGTCACAACACGCCTTTACCACAAATAGCCAGAACACTAGAAATAACCACAAAAACATCACATCCACTACTAGTCACATCACATCCGCAACCCATCGGAGAATCACTGACACCACAACAACTCACTAAAACACTAAGTCACAACACACCTCCGCCACAAATCGCCAGAACACTGCAAACAACTACAAAACCACCACATCCACTACCAGTCACAACACACCCCCAGAACCTGTCGAAACACCAATCTCACCACAACAACTTACAGGAACATTGAGTCACAACTCACTGGAACACTACAAACAATTACAAAACACCACATCTACCATGAGTCACAACACACATTTGCAACCCATCAGAGCGCCCGAGCCACAACAACACCACTGTACCACTCACCAGAACATTATAAATGACTATAAGACCACCACAATAACCACTAGTCACAATCATATCATTACCAATTCGTCCACAAATCTGACGAAACTCACGAGAAAAAGCAAGCAAAAATCTGATGAAAGCGACAGAGAGAAATACAAAGAGAACGAGAGAGTCACAATTTGAAACCCTGATTCGCACCAGAGAAGGCGCGATGCAGAGAGAAGCGAATGATTTGCAAGTCACAATCTAGATCACGAGTGCAAAATCGCGATCTAGAATTTTTGATTTTAGATTATGATAGGCGATCGATCAGAAAGAGGAAGTGGCTGATCAGCAATGGCGACGGAAAAACGCGTCGGCGACGGTGACAGAAAGAGGAGGAGACGGATCTATGATTGATTTCAAAAAGACGGAGAGATAGGGGTGAGGAGGAAAGCTGTTTGTTTTTTGGTGTGGTGGAGGTGACTTGATTTTTCCAAATTACAAAGTAAGATATTATTTTATAAAGTGGTATTGGAAACACCTTAAAACCCTAATTATTCCTATATATTTCAGTAGAAAAATCGATGTCCTATGTACAACAAAAATGTGTAACAAATTGCACAAATATATTCCGCCACACTAAGATAGACATGTCCCTATTTTCACTAGGATTAAGAAAAATACGATTAATGCAGTTGGAAATGTAAAGTTTAAAAACATTTTATCATTGTACTACCATTTAATTTACTACTTATTTCACTTTAAAAATTTTATTTTATTGATAACCATGCACATTAAATAGAGGCTTATAAATGAATTAATATTTTAACTACACATCAATAGAGAAAATGGCTTATAATTTGTGATGGATGAAAAAGGAATACAAACCTATCTTAATAGAACCGAAGGAATACAAAATAAAATCTTGTTAGCTCATATATCATGTCACTTTTTCATCGATAGTTATCACATAGATCACATGTGTTTTTGTATAATTTGTTATATATTTTTGTTGTATCAATAGCATTTTTTAAAGGAAAAAGCAATGTGTACAGATCCTTTGAGTAAACTTTTACATAGTGTGATTTGTTAAAAAGATGAGAATTGATATTGTTTGTGATGTTATGAGTAAGAAAATAGATTTCCATCAAGCATTGTATATTAAAAATTATGTAATGTAAAGTATTTATGTAAGCATCCCACAGCTCTAAAATTGATACACATTGCGGGTGATAATTGGATGTGTTGGGTTTGTCTGATGTGAATTGTTCCATATATGAATTGTCCAATTATCATCTTTCAAGTATGTGCTTGATGGAATAATCTCATGGGACGTCTAGCGGGTTGAATGAGTCGGTCGGAATGCCAATTTAAGGGAAGGGAGACGGAAAATGCTTGGCAACTAATAATTTATTAATACATGGCAATTTTTTATGTTCATCTTATTTTCTATAGTTATAGAAGTAGATTTCTATTTATTTAAAACGCAAAGTAGATAAGGAGATACACAAGTAAAACTAATTATTTTTAGAGTAGATGTAATTAGTATTTAAATTTGATTTATTAATGTTTTTTTAAAGGATCTCATCAAACAACTACTACCACTTATTTCATTTTATTATAGTTATTTCATTTTATAATAATGATAATAATAATAATAAAAGTAAATAATAAATAAATAAACACTGTCTTAGCTATTCCACACCCCCCCCCCCTAAATGGGGTTCATTTTGGTCACTTAAAAGTTAAAAGATCAGTTTTCGATTTTACAAAAATCTTTATTCAAACTATAAATTTATTAGGTTCTCGTTCAAATTTAACTAAACATTTCAATGCACTGGCCAAGTCGTAATATTTAACAAAGACATCCACTATTTGATGACTTGGCACGTTACCTGTGGATTGCGCAAGAATGGGCACTATTACATTATTATAATAATTTAAGGAAAACGAGTGTTATTTTGCCCTGGTTAAAATTTAGTGGTCAACTTAATCAAATTAAATGATAGAGTCGTGGATACTATAAAATATGAAGGTGGGGGTCAAAATAGTAAAAATGGAAGGCTGGGGTCTCTTATGAAACTATACCAAAGGTTTGGTACTTCAGGACAAATAAGCCAGATGAATTCTGCACCTTATTCTCCTGGAACGTTCTAGAAACCCACCCACTCGAACTCTCCCGGCCGTCACAGAAATTTTCTAAGAGACAATCAGTTCACACGGAGCTCAAACTGCCATCACTTCACACTCAAACTGTCACGTAACAACTAATATTATGTAACCACGTGACAGTTTAAGTTCGATGAGAGGTGAGTTGATGCTTAGCCGGACCGCCCCGCCCTAGCCCTTGTGCTCCTTAAAACCCTATTTCCGTCATCAAACCCCCACCTCTTTCCTCTCAGATTGAGGTTTCACAGATTTTCAAAAATTCTCTAATTGGTTAAGGACTTAATGGCCGACGAAGCAAAGGCCAGAGGTAACGCGGCGTTCGCGGCCGGCAATTTCAACGACGCCATTACCCATTTCACGGAGGCTATCAACTTGGCCCCCACCAACCATGTCCTGTATTCAAACCGATCCGCCGCGTATGCCTCCATTAACAAGTTTTCTGAAGCACTTTCGGATGCCCAGAAGACTGTTGAGTTGAAGCCGGATTGGTCCAAGGGATACTCCCGGTTGGGTGCAGCTCAAATGGGCTTGCAGAATTTTAAAGATGCCATTGCTGCTTACAAAAAGGGTCTCGAGATCGACCCGACTAATGAGCCCTTGAAGTCTGGGCTTGCTGATGTGGAAGCTGCTTTGGCCCGATCCTCCAAGTCTCGAGCCGGGCCGGGTGCTAGTCCGTTCGGAGATGCGTTCGGGCCGGAGATGTGGGTGAGGCTGGCTGGTGATCCAACTACACGAGAGTTCTTGCAGCAACCCGATTTTGTGAAAATGATGCAGGACATTCAGAAGCATCCTAATAATTTGAATTTGTACTTGAAGGACCAGAGAATGATGCAGGCATTAGGTGTTCTATTAAATCTTAAGTTTCAAACAAGGGATGCAGAGGAGGCCCAGGTGCCTGAATCGTCTAATGGCTCGCCGGAGAGGAAAAAGCCTTCGGCTACTGCAACAGAGCCCGTGAAAGAGGAGAAGAGCCCCGAGAAGGAGCCAGAGCCTGAACCTGAACCTGAAGAGCTCTCAGAAGAGAAACAGAGAAAAGTGCAGGCTCAGAAGGAGAAGGAAATTGGGAACGCAGCATATAAGAAGAAGGATTTTGAGACTGCAATCCAGCATTACACGAAGGCCATTGAGCTTGATGATGAGGACATTTCTTTCCTCACTAATCGTGCTGCAGTTTACTTAGAGATGAGGAAGGTACAGTTGATCCTGAGGTTTCCCTCTCTTTTATTTTACTTAATTGATCCAGTTACTATTTGGAATTGCAGTACTATTCTTGTGTATTTTATTTGTTCCTTGAGGTTACGTTAGGTTGTAGGTTTGATATGAGCTAATTTGACTGTGACTGGGGTTATGGAAGTAATTAAATAGGCTTATATATTTTGGCTAATATGTTGCATCTTTCTTTAGTACTGAATAAGTCAAACTTGTTTTCCACTTCGGAATATGTTCTTGTCATTAAAGTAGCCTGAATGGTTGGTATTGTTCAGTTTTGATGGTTTGATTTACATGAAATCGGAAGTGTGTATTGATGTTAGTTTTCCCTTCTACCTTATGTTCTGCTTAATTGTGCCTGAAGATTGCGCGTTACGTTGTAACATTGTTTTGCTCGTAGTTCGGTTAATATCTGTTTCTGCTTCGTTGAAGTTCAACTGCATGATTGATTAATGTTGACGATTGAGCTTTCAGTGGTGCAAGTGCTGGGGTTACGTAAGATTGTGGAATATGCATCTTTTTCTCCATTCATTTGGTTCTTTTTGGTGCATTGAGTCAGAATATTCCTTAGAAATTGCAATTTTGTACTGTTACACTCTTGCTAGATCCCAGGTGTTCTTGATATCTTGTGATGCTTTACTTCTTGACCATATTCTCATAATTTGATCATTTTGGCCTTATGGTTTGGGTGGTTTTCTGGCTTGGGACTTACTTCCTACGGTTTTTATGATTTTGATGGATGTAGCACATATTTCATGTAAGTCATGATGTGTAAGTCATGATGTGGAAGATTTTTTCTAGTGAGGCTGATACAGGAGCGGCTGTACCACAAAAGGCTATGTGGGACTTAAGCACCTTATTTATGACAGAACCTGAGCAGGTATTGGTAACAGATAAATGGCAAAGTAATGCTACAGAAAGGAAGGTTCATGTAGCATGATCTGGAACTAGAGTTATTACACTGGAGAACACTTAAAACTGACAACTCTATTTTTTAACTGCAAGGACCTCTTCTAATAAACAGATAGTTCATATCTATTGCCTACTAGAAAAGCTAAATAAGCCCCAGAAACAGCAAAAAGCAGATTGGGTCCTTTCCAACTTCAAAGTAGGAGGAAGCAAATATCCAAAAATTTTCAAGAGCTGATGTGTGAGATCGTGTAGATATCGCTGCATGAAATTGAGAGGCATGCTGATGTAGAATTATGTAGAATTTTAAAGTGAAAGAGTATGAACAGTATGGAGAATACAGGAGACGAAAAGAGTACGAGAAGAGAGATAAAGAGAAAAAATTGATAAGAATAATCCTGAGGAAATCAATATTCAATCTCATTTTATAGTTGTGAAGTCTTTGAATCTGAGCGGATCTTGTAATTTCCGGCCATATGCTCTTCTTTTTTCTAAATACTCGTGTCTTTTTCCGTGTCTCTTTCCCCTTAGAATCCCTGTCATATGATACATCATATTGATTGGTTGGAGTAATATCAACGAGATGGAGATTTTGTTTCCTGTATGATGGTTTATTTGTCTGCTGTTGGTTCGCAATTTTCTTCCATTGTCTAGAGAGAGTTAGCATGTTGTGCCTCTCTCTCTCTCTCTCTCTCTCTCTCTCTCTCTCTCTCTCATGTTTTGTATTGAGAAGATAATTTAGTGTTTCCTTCAATAGTATTGAACAAAATAGTTGAAGAGAGAAAACAAAATAGATGCTGACCTAAAATATCTAACTTAAAGAAAGTGCATTTACGAGTTACCTATAAGTGGTGCTGGTTTTCCACTTTGTTTATCCAACAAGTACGGCAATAATCTTTGCCTATAATGTTACATAGAGAACATGGCAGATTTCTTAGTGCAAAAATCATTTTTTAATCATTCCATCTGTTTGTCACTAACTTTCAGTATGAGGATTGCATTAAAGATTGTGACAAAGCTGTAGAAAGGGGAAGAGAGCTGAGGGCAGACTATAAGATGATAGCAAGGGCTTTGACAAGAAAGGGTTCTGCCTTGGTCAAAATGGCAAAACGTTCAAAAGACTATGAACCTGTGATTGATACTTTCCAAAAGGCACTTACAGAGCATCGCAACCCTGACACGTTGAAGAAGCTTAATGATGCTGAGAAAGAAAAGAAAGAAAAAGAGCAACAAGAGTACTTTAATCCTCAAATAGCAGATGAGGAACGCGAGAAAGGTATGTGCTATTTTGTCATGGAGTAATTCTTTGATATGTATTCTTTATTTATGCACTAATTATTGACAGCTGATGATGGTTAATATGCAGGCAACCAATATTTCAAGGAACAGAAGTATCCAGATGCTGTCAAACACTATACAGAAGCGATAAAGAGGAATCCGAAGGATCCAAGGGTACGCATGCTGTACCCATCTATTCATTTTGGAACTTTGTTCACCAAATTCAACCGGGGGGTCAATGAACTATTTCATTTATCGTATGTCTTTTCTTTTTTTTTTTTTTTTTTACCCCTTAATAGGTGTACAGCAATAGGGCTGCTTGTTACACAAAGCTTGGAGCACTTCCTGAGGGGCTCAAAGATGCTGAAAAGTGCATTGAACTTGATCCAACCTTTGCAAAAGGTTATATTAGAAAAGGTGCCATCCAGTTCTTCATGAAGGAGTATGAAAAGGCTTTGGAAACATACCAGGAGGGGTTAAAGCTTGATTCTCAGAACCAGGAATTGTTAGATGGTGTTAGAAGGTATCGGAAAATTTTGAAACCTTTTGATTTTCCTTTTTGCTAGATCGTATTTCTGAAGCGTCTCAACCACATAACTAATTGGTTGTTTCTTAAAATCTTTCGCCAGATGTGTAGAGCAAATCAACAAGGCTAGTCGTGGAGATTTGACTCCTGAGGAGCTGAAGGAGAGACAGGTTTAAAATTTCTTCCATCGTGGGGATCTCTTTGTACACTTCAAGCACGTTCAAACTATTGACTCACTCCGTCTAATTTTGCAGGCGAAAGCAATGCAAGACCCTGAAATTCAGAATATTCTAACAGATCCAGTGATGAGACAGGTATCATGTTAGGATATCTCAAGTGTTTGTCTTGTTCTATGGCCTTGTGTGGGTCATGTGTTGCTAACATTTTTCCAGGTCAAACTTCGACCTGCCATGTAGTACCTATGCGGTCACTGTTTTGCCTAACTTGGAAATTTTGAGAGGATTACCATATATAACATAATATCCTGCAAGTGGAGCCTGTAGTTCTGTCAATGTTATGCATCTAACATTTCCTATCTGTTGCAACAGGTGCTGATTGACTTCCAAGAAAATCCCAAGGCTGCACAGGACCACATGAAGAACCCTCTTGTGATGAACAAGGTACAGAAACTGATCAGTGCAGGAATCGTTCAGGTCCGATAAAGGGGACAGGAAACACACACAGCATTGAATATATGTCCTCCGTCTGGTGTATCTTTTGGAGTAGGATAGTTGGTGACTAGTCTCACATTCTGATAACTTGAGATGCTTCCTTCTTTTCATAATTGCTATGGCTACTTTTTGATTAGGTTTCAAATTTGTCCATACGTTAATGGAGACTTGTTGCGTTGTGAAGGAAAATGTTGTGACTTTCGCCTGTTCTGATCATTCCTTTTATTGAGGCCTGGACTGTGTGCTGCAAAAGTTTTTACTAGTGAAGAAGTATCTAAAATATAAGTCATTTGGTAGTTTATAGTTAACAGACACGATAAAAAATGTCTAATACATGCCTAACGTGGCTATATAGATATCGTAACGTTATTCTAAACCCTTCCTAAAAAGTGGTACACGACGCTCTTCCGATCTGCACACTTTTGGGAGACCAACTTCACTTTACGCGGACAAGTTTAAGCTTTTATATTGTTCCCATTTTATGCCTGGTGTTATAAGCTAATCTTTAAACATTTCTTGGGGTAACTTGGGAGAACCCGCAAACACGCAATAAACACAATGCTTTCTTGACATTGTGTGATGATGCTTACGGGGCGTTGCAAAATTCTCAATTAGGTAACACTGTAACAGACAACGTTCAAGATCTTCAGCAGATAAACATGGCTGACGATTTCTCCGGTTTTTGGCCATCTTCAGAATCCGAATAATGCAGCAGATGATGGTTTAACAATCACACACACATATAGCCAACACGCCCTCTACAGTTTTCACAAAACTCTTTCTATTCCTTTACTTGCATTTCATATACCATTTGGTACAAAGAAGAGAATTATCCGGACAAAAATGCATTATCTTAAAAGTGTTTGTCACTACAAAAACGGATATATTAAGCAGCGACTGTCTCCTCCTTTTTAGCAAGTTGGTTTTGAATGTGCTGAGGGACCACGTCAAATTTGGCCAACTGCATGATGTAGGATGCCCGGCCTTTTGTCATCCCTCTTAGAGTACTCACATACTGAAACATCTCAGCCAGAGGCACCAGCGCGTCAACTACCTGCATTCATCACCAATAACACATTCTAAACATTATTTCACCGCAAATAATATATAGCTATGTAAATGGTATCTCATTTACCTTGAGGCCACCAGGTTTGTCTCCAAAGCTGTTGATCTGGCCTCTCCTGGAGTTAAGATCTCCAATAACATCACCCAAATGTTCTTCAGGGGTGACAACTTCAACCTTCATAATGGGTTCGAGCATTTGGGGAGCTGCTTTCCTCATGCCTTCCCTGAAAGCTCCCCTGGCAGCCAGTTGAAAAGCCAAAACACTAGAATCCACATCATGGTAAGAACCATCAACCAGCACGGCACGAACATCCACAACGGGATAGCCAGCCAAAACTCCATTGCTCATGCATTCTTCCAATCCTTTCATCACACCAGGAATATATTCTTTTGGAACTGCCCCTCCCTTGATCTCACTTTTGAACTCGTATCCACCACCTGCTTCCATAGGCTCGAACCTTACCGTAACATCAGCAAACTGTCCTGACCCACCAGATTGTTTCTTGTGAACGTACTTCACTTCAGAAACCCTGGAAATGCTCTCCCGATAGTTGACTTGTGGTGCACCAACATTGGCATCTACCTGTAAGTAACGTGAATGCCAAGTCATTACAAGTAAGTGGATGTTTGCAAACGAATTTTACTTTTAAATAAATAAGTTGGTCAAACCAATTATATATACATATTTCATCGGACTTGCATGTGCTACACAAATCTCCACCATTCAACTCCACTCATTCTCTCTCTTCTTTCTCATTGAAATTAGTTTGCTGACAGGCACTAAATGAGAGATGAAAACATGATTCATTGAGAACCAAGAAAATATTCTGACTTTTGCTCTATGGTAGCCCGAAAACAAGTTTAGTGTCAGCTAAAATATAAAGTTCTCAACATGACAACAAAATCAAGTGGAAATGGTTCCTGAAGAGACAGCACTCTGTTGCACGCATTTTGATGTGTAACTGGAAACCAGAGGAACATCAACTAAAGTATCCGATATTAGTAATGGACTCGGTCTACATGTTAATATGAGCATCTGTGGATGGAATCAAAGGCATAAATTGACACTTATTGCTAATATACAGAGAAAATAACTACAGGAGCTCACATGATTGGGAGTACATACCTTAAATTCCCTCTTGAGTCTATCAACAATAATCTCAAGGTGCAATTCCCCCATCCCTTCAATTACTGTCTGGTTGATTTCTTCATCTCGTGAGAAATGGAAAGATGGATCTTCTTGAGCAAGCTTAATTAAACCAGCTGCCATCTTATCAACATCAGCTTTAGTCTTGGGTTCGATTGCAACCTTAATCACAGGATCAGGGAAGTCCATCCTTTCAAGCACAACCGGTTTATCAGGATCACACAATGTTTCTCCTGTAATTGTATCCTTCAAACCTGCAAGAGCTATAATATCACCAGTTAAGGCAACTTTAACATCCTCTCTGCTGTTTGCATGCATTTCGAGAAGTCGCCCTATTCTCTCCTTCTTGCCTTTGTTTGAATTTAATA
>CAVNYN010242479.1:0-16437 GCA_963692815.1 Nyctanthes arbor-tristis | reverse complement strand
CCGATCTCCGATCTCCAATCAATGTCCACCACCTCACTTGTGTCATGTGAGGTGGCGGGCATTGATTGGAGATCGGGCTCCGGAATCTGGAGCCCAATCTGTTTTTGTAGAAATTTAGCTATACTCACCCGGCATAATGCTTTTTTTTAACCTAATTAGAGGAAACAAGAAGTGGTTTCTTGAGACCATAGTAGGCTTCTTAAAAAACAGCCCTCTTCAGTTGCATGAAAAAATTCCATTCATCATCATTAAAGAAAGAAAAAGCTTTCAGCAAGTACAATTCATATATCATATGAAAAAACAATATGGATAATTGGATATTATCATGTTAACAACAGAAACTAAGACACACATATTCTGCATTGACCAGCACTGTATAGTATGATCAAACTTATTTTTCTCCCTCGATATACTATTTGTTACTCCCGTCTCTTCCAGCATACTAAACATGCCTTAGACTGAACAAAACCTGAACAAAACCAGAATTTCTTCTTAGGTTTATCAAAGATCCCAGATCCATAAGTCCGATAAGTCATCTCAATCAGTAGAGGGAACTGCACGATGGCGAAAATAACTATCGGGACTATGGAAAGAATGATGATAGGAATAGTAACCCAGGACAACTTGTGATGCAGAATCAAAAACAATGCAGAACCAAAGGATGTCATCATAGTAACAATTGAAAAGAACAAACATGTCAATCCGAGGATTAATTTCATCGGCAAGGACTTGAGAAAATCCTTTTCTGCATAACGAGCCGTCAGAATGCCCAAAAACATCAACAGAGATGTACTAGAACTGAACATAGACAAGGCATTGGAAACCATGAAAATCATGAAAGCACTCCTCTGAGTGTCCAACATTGTTGGCAATCCTGTCTCATTTCTATTACCACCTGGTAATGTGAAAGCTGTTGTGAACATTACAGCAGCAATTAGAGTGCCTACAATCATGCTCGAACCTGCTGTGTTCTTCATCCAACTTTCGGCTTCTCTGGCTAGTTTCTTGTGTTCGTCAGAGAACACCATTCTCGGTGTTTTGTTGTACTCATTTACTTCTTCTTTGAGTTTTGGTTGTACTATGCTCTCCACTTCCTGTGTATTTTTGCACGAAAAACATAAGACTAAGGTTCAACATACCTTAAACTATAATGCGATAAAGAATTAAACTTACCTTGAACCATTGCAGTTCCCTTTGCATCTGTAGGGCTGCTCCAGACACTTTCTGAAGTTGAGTAGGAGGAGATAATTTTGCAGCAAGATGTAAATAGTTGTTCTTGAAAATATCATGTCTCCTTGCCATTATACTCATTCGGGTCCCTAGCTTATATATAAGGCTAAAAATCTTCTCTTGTCGTAAAACAATAGCATGTGCAAAAATTGATTTCCCTTTTCTATCTTTCCTCCATATGATTTCGGGTTTATGTTCAATCATTTCTTCTACAAATTCAAGAATTCCATGCTTTATTGCATCATATATTATCTTGTCCAACTCCATTTTGTTGAGCTGTGATTTGCTCAGATGTCGAGCTTCTAGAATTATAACTTTCAGGAGCTTCACAGCTTCAACATGGACCAACTTCCTGTGGTGTATGTAATTGATCTCCGGAACTGAAAAGTAGCAGAAAATTTTTTTCAACCATCATGTAACAAATATCTTGTCAAAATTATGGAAAATACGCACCCACAAGTTGCAACAGCCACCAACCCAGTGTACGCACCATCTCTAGAGCTGCAGAACGAGAATTTACTTAGTGGTATCAAAATCTAAATTTAGCACGTACGAGGACCAGAACAAGAAGGGGAAAAACAATGCAAAATGTACCTCGACTAATTATGGTTAGACCGCCTTCATGACTTGTCTCGCCTGTAAGTTCATCGTCACTTGATTCATGAATTTGAATGTTGTGATCATCACTTGATTTTTGCCTTTCTCCATTGTCAGTGTCAGGAGATCCATTATAATGGTCCCAAGGAGTGTGTACTCTTACACCTGATGAACAGAGTTTAAAGAAGGAAACACTATTGGATAAAATAATTTGACAAATGCAAGAACACAGTTTTTACTTACAAAGGTAGATCCATCTTTCCCAGAATGCAAGTTTTGTCCCGCTAGGAAATGCCGAAGGCTTGTGAGACAATATTCTAAGTGTGTAATTGCCATCATGATCTGGTGTAACTCCCAGCTTTGGAAACTTTCTCAACAGCATAGAAGCAACATCTTCAGTAAATAAAAAAAAAAAAAAAGAGCCAGAATTAGAATCCCATATGGCGGGAAATTCATCGCGCAAAACAATAGCATATGTGATCACTTACCATAAATTTCAGCAGTAATAAGGCAATTAAGTAGTGTTGCTCCATCTCTACCCTTCTCAGGACTCAGCAGATCTTTCGAGGTCTTTCTGTATAAATAACGAACCATATCCTTTTGTCCGTACAACGCAGCTACAATCACTGGAAGGTGCCCATCTTCATGATCTGCACTTGATATTTTAACTATATTTTGGTTCTTATTTACCATTGCTTTTGCCAGTTTCTTTGCACCACAGATTGCAGCAAGAGATAAAGCCGTTGCCCCATATTCGTTGATCAGTTCTAAATCTTCCGGTTCCATGAGTCCTACCAACTTCTCTGCAATATGAATGTGTCCAGACAAAATGGCAATGTGCAGAACCGTATCTTTATGTGATGAAACTCTTGCCCTATGAGCTTGGGGGTTGTTCTGGAGGAAATCTTGTGCCTTGTGCCAATTATCTTCTTTAATTGCTCGATATAAGTCTTCATACTCAAGGTACTCTCTTGACCCTGCACAAAAAATGAATTCGAAAATTCAAAATAAAGTAATGAATATCAGAATATGTCCCATTCCTTAGAAACAGTCAAGAATTCAGTCAGAAATATTATACCATTATCACTATCATCCACCAGACTTTCTTCATCATGATCTACAATTTTCGGCCGCTGTCCTCCCCAAGCTCTCTCTGCCAAATGAGACCATGCATAGTCAGCACGCAAGTGGTGGATTTTCTTGAACTTGGAATATATGGATGGTCCGCACGAAAGTTGAATTGCATGCAAAGCCAGAGCATTCTTTTTCTTCCATTCTTCATGCTCTTGAATGTATTTCTTATCTGGTTCAGTCTCCTTCCCAGAAACAACACCCCAGAGGCCATTTCCAACTAAATAATTCTTCAAGCAACTTTTCCAAGTTTCGTAGTTATCCTCAGTTAAAGACTCAGGCACGATGCCCAGACCTGCTAGGCTAATCTTCGACTTAACTGTTCGTCAACCAAAAGAAAAAGTTTTGACATGGACTGAGGTAAAAACAAGAAGACATGAGAAAAACTGCAAATGAAACAAAATAACATAGGATTAAAGCTCTTACTTGACTTTGATTTAGATCGGAAGTTTATAAAATCATCTATGATGATCAAGAAGGGGAAGCAGTCTTTATATAACAATAATTATAAAAGCAAGACATAGAATTACTCTATATTTAAGTAAGGTTCACATTGTACTTCCCTTTTGCTTTACCCATCTGTCTCTGCCTTTGCTTTATTCAGCTGGTTTGTTCCAAAGTAGTTTCTTACTATATTCTCAAGTAACTAAATGTGTCACGCATTGTGTGCACACACAAGCTTCAGAATGTGAAATAGAAATTGGCACTAAACGCTCCATCGTTTCAGAAGTGATATTTTTGCCTTCAAAATCAACATTTCTTGCAAAATATCGGCTCCACCACTGCTCCTCCACGCGAGTAGACACCTCTGAGACCACCATCAGCCATCTCGAGAGCGATTTGGTAGCACATAACCCAATGCAAATTCCTGGTTTTCCAGAATATCTTTTCTTCCACCATTTTCCAAGAAAACTAAGCTCACCACCCAGCAATTCCTCCACAGGTTTTTCTCATCTACAGTCTATTGACTTTCCTTACTCTATAATTCTACTCCAAGAACTCATTCCAACTCCATAAACCCATTACAAATATTATAAAAATTTTGAAAATAAAAATGGTAGCATTGCAGATTTTTCCAAGGGTTATGGAGAAGTGGAGTGAAATGCTATTGTCCCACATTGATAAATTACACGGGTTCACCTGGGATTTAAACCTCCTTACATATGGGGAGAAGTAGGAGTGGACAAACCCCGTCACTTGAATATAGTTGTTGAGCGAAGTCCGCACCACATGAGTTAGATATGTGACAAAAGATTCGTTTACAAGAAATAGATACGTGATAAAAAATTCATTTACAAGAAACTAAACTATTCCACAAAATGGATTAACCTTTTAGGGATGAAATATCAATACCTCGCACAAATTAAAATAATAATTGAAACCTAAAGAAATTAGGTTACTCCACTTTAATTAATAAGAATGAAACAATAAATTAGGACTCAACAGTCAACAGCCAGTAGAAATCACAGCACGAACAAATTAACCAGTGCAAAAAATCTTGCCGCACTTTTTCTAGCATTATTATAGTCCCCTTGCTTAGACTAAATACAAATGAAACACCACGACGTTCCAAATGATGAGAGATAATCAGAATTTAGAAAAAATATAATTTCTTCTTGGCTTTTTGGAAGATCCCGGATCCGTAAGTCCTATTGGCCATCTCAATCAAGAGTGGAAACTGTAAGATGGAGAACAGAGCAATTGGAATTGTTGAAAGAATGACAACTGGAATGGTAACCCAAGACAACTGCTGATGCAGAACCAAATACAATGCAGAACCGAAGGATGCCATCATGGTAACAATTGAACAGAACAAACATGTTAATCCGAATATCAATTTTGTTGGCAAGGACTTGAGAAAATCTTTTTCTGCATAACGAGCCGTGAGAATTCCCAAGAACATCAACAGCGATGTGCTTGAACAGAACATGGATAAGGCATTGGTGACCATGAAAAGTATGAATACACGCCTCTGAGTGCCCAGCATTGTTGGCAGTCCTGTTTTATTGTCGTTACCACCTGGAACTGTGAAAGCTGTTGTGAACATTACAGCAGCAATTAGAGTGCCTACAATCATGCTTGATCCTGCTGTGTTCTTCATCCAACTTTCTGTGTCTTTGGCTAATTTCTTGTGTTCTTTGCTGAATAACATATGTGGTGTTTGATCGTACTCATTTACCTCTTCTTTGAGTTTGGGTTGCACGATGTTCTCCACTTCCTGAGTATTGGCACAAAAACATAAGACGATTCAGATACCTGTATTATCATCTTAAAATACTAAACCAAATATCAACAATATTAAAGCACCTGCGGAAACTGTTGACAGCTAGATCCTACGGCCCTGTTTTGCCGGACTAAATCAAGGCAATAGTGATTTCAAACAAGTTATAGTTAGATACTCAAGAACTTTAACCCATTTGCTTGTGTTTTTGTTTTGAAACGGTATAGAAATAATGAGCGAAAATGAGTGATGTGGAAGTGAGTATTACTTCTACGCCCCAAAAAATGCAAACAATAAGAGGCTTGACTTTTTATGTTTTGGAACAAAATGGCTCCATAACAGGTCCTGAATTAGCAGAGATGAGATAAACTCACTTATTTATTCATCAAAATGATCCTTCTCTATGCTTGGTGCATAATTTTCAAAAATGGGTGGCACCAAGACTTGAACTCAAGACATTTGCACAATTTTATCATCTCATTCAAAGATCAGCAATGTGTTTGCCAACGTGTTATAATTAGCCAATTTATAAGTGGAACCGTAAATGGAATCTTTTAGCACATAACATCATTTCGCTGGACCCATTTTTTGCCAATACTATGGATGGTCAAAAGTCAAGCAGTAATTGTTGACTCCTCAAAAAAAAGGGTTCAATGAAATGATTCAACACGGTCAAACAATCCCATTTATTTCAGTTCTTTGAAATATGCCTTCAACAATTCTGGAAACTTTGCCAAACATTTGATGAGAAATAAATCTTGTATATGCATAGACGAGTAACTTTAAATCAAAATTCAAACAGATAATTCCATTTTCTTTTTCAACTTCTTAAACTTCTAAATTAGACAATTAAACATACCTTGAACATATAAGCGGATAACAATAGTAAAACTCATGGCCAATCACATATACTTCACCTTAAACCATTGCAGTTCCCTTTGCACCTGTAGAGCTGCTCCAGACACCCTCTGAAGTTGAGAACGAGAAGATAATTTTGCAGCAAGGTGTAAATAGTTGTTCTTGAAAATATCATGTCTCCTTGCCATTATACTCATTTTTGTTCCCAACTTATATATAAGGCTAAAAATCTTCTCTTGACGCAAAACAATTGCATGTGAAAATATTGATCTCCCTTTGGTATCTTTCCTCCAAACAATTTCGGGATTATATTTAATCATTTGTTCTATAAGTTCAAGAATTCCATGCTTTACGGCATCATATATTATTTTGTTAATATTCATTTTGTTGAGCTCAGATTTGCTCAGATGTCGAAATTCTAGAAACAAAATACTCAGGAGTTTCATGACTTCATCATGGACTAACCTCCTGTGATATATATAATTGACCTCTGGAACTGAAAGTTAAGAAAACTAATGTCAAACAACACATCATGAATAATTAATTTTTATTATATAAAGTTAAGAAACCTAATGTCAAACAACACATCATGAATAATTAATTTTTAATATATGTGTAGCGTCTGGTGTGTGTGTGTGTGTGTGTCAGAAGATAATACATACCAAGAAGTTGCAATATCCACCAACCCAATTTTCGCACCAACTTTAGAGCTGCGCAACAAGAATTTACTTTGTGGTGTCAAAAGTGTAATTGGTCACCAAAGCCTAGGGCCACTACTGCATGATTGAAAGCACAGACCACCCATTTGATGTTACCTCGAATAGTTATGTTTAGGCCTCCATGCGTTGTCCAGTCCATCAAATCTTCATCACTTGATTCATGAATTTGAACGTTGTGATCTGATTTGATGTTTGCATTTCTGCATGCTTTGTGTCATGAGACCCATGATGATCACCCCAATGTATTTGTACACTTATGCCTTGTAATACAAAGTTCAAACAAGGAAAGAGTTTTAAACTATCATTTTCGAAATATGAACATTTGTTATACTCGAGAACATAAATAGAAACTAAATATATCTAAATGTACTCTTTTAGAACATCATATGTAAATTCCAATTAATAGGAGAGCGCTAATATGCTTACAGTAGTAGATGCATTTTTCCCAGAATGAAAGATCTGTCCCACTACGAAACGCAGAAGGCTTTTGGGCCAATATTCTGAGAGTGTAATTGCCACTGTGATCGGGTGTAACGCCCAGCTTTGGATACGTTTTCAATAGCATAAAAGCAACATCTGCAGAGAAAATAGACAAGAATTAGATACCTGTGTAGCAGAAACAATTATGAATTGAACCATAATCTCAATTGTCTGAAAAAAGAAATCAGAAACTTGACAACTATGTCTACTTGGTCATGTAAGTTTTTGCTATAAAGAAAAATAAAAATATTACAATACTGATCTCACGATTTTTATCGTTCAACTCATAATGACCACCTAAAAAGTTCTTTCGACTTCTATATAGGCATGATCTCGTGAATATTAGCTTGATCCTCAGTTGACTAAACCTTTGCAGAGCATGAATAGACACTGCATAAAATGTAGTCACATACCATAAATTTCAGCAGTAATAAGGCAGTTAAGCAATGTTGCTCCATTTTCACCCTTTTCAGGACTCAGCTCATCTTTTGGTGTCACTCTGTTTAAATAACGAACCGTATCCTTTTGTCCATACAATGCAGCCACAATAACTGGAAGTTGCCCATCTTCATGATCAGCATTTGCTATTTTAACTAAATGTTTGTTCTTAAGATCCATTGCCATCGCGAGTTTCTTTGCACCGCAAATTGCAGCAAGAGATAAGGCTGTTGCACCATACTCATTTATCATTTCCAAGTCGACCGGGTCCATCATTTTCACCAGCTTTTCTGCAATTTCAATGTGTCCAGAAAATGTTGCAATATGCAGAGCTGTATCCTTATGGGATGAAACTCTGGCCCTGATGGCCTGTGGCTTCTCTTTAAGGATCTGTTCTACATCATCCCACTTACCTTCTTCAACCGCGCAATATAAATGATCATAATCGAGGTACTCTGTTGACCCTGCAAACAATGAATTCAACCTGCATTGGAGGGGGTATGTCGAGTAAAACATTCAAATGAAGTATTTGACGCATTCCTTAGAAAAAGATATTAAGTTCTTAGATGAGATGGTTCAATACAGAGACTGATCTGATATGATGAAATGATTTGACCTATGAAACCGTGCTCCAGGGAGGTTATTGAATACAATTCTCATATAAATAAATATTTTTTTTCTTTTGATATCTCGTAAATTTGGTATTTCTATAATTCTGTGTTACATTGACTATACCAGATATTGGATATTAGCAAGCTATCCAGAACTGAAGGGGAATGAGATCATTCAAAAGCAAAAGCAAAGAAGAGCTACTTATCTCCCGGCAATGCATTTATAAAAGTTGACCATCTATCAGAATTTTAACATAAAAATTGTTTAAAATTTTGAATGCAGGTATAAGGAGAATATCATCCGCAAATGTCAGCTCAATAAATCCATCATATTTCTTATATCATGATAATAAAGTTTTAAACAGGGTAATTCAGTAGAAAAACTGATACATTACCATTATCTTCCAACATACTTTCTTCATCATGTTCTAAGATTGGCCTTGGCCTCCGTCGTCCCCAAGCTCTCTCAGTTAAATGAGACCACACATAGTTAGCAGATATGTGGGCTTCTTTAAACTTAGAATATATTTCTGGCCCACATGAAAGTTGTATTGCATGCAAAGCCAAAGAATTCCTTTTTTTCCATTCTTCATGCTCTTGTTTATTTTTCTTATCTGGTTCAGTCTCCTTTCCAGAAACAACACCCCAAAGGCCATTCCCAACCAAATAATTTTTCAAGCAATTTTTCCAAGTTTCATAGTTATCCTCAGTAAGCTCCTCGGGCACAATTCCTGAACCAGCTTGAATAAGCTTTGCTTTACCTGTTTGGAGACAAGATTTCAAAGTTCAGCATCTAACTTGAGAGAAAATAGTTTATCACAAAAACACAAACACTGTAAGTGGACTCATAACTGTGTTTTTAACAAGTTCAAGATATATCAGTTTCCTGAATTACAAAGGGACAAACAGTTTGTAATGTACTCTTGAAGGAAACAGAACAGGAGACATAAATTCTAGAGGAAGTTAAGGGACAACTTTAAATGAGTAATCCTAGGAACCGATGCATCATTCCTTTTTTTCGAAGAATATAGAATCTCAAACAAGAGTAAGTTCTTTGTTACTTCATGAAACAAATTATACAAAGTAAATTAAATTGTCTTACTTGACTTCAATTTCGTCATCTTCCCTTGAGATATCTCAGAAGGAACAAACAATTGTTGTGTATGGTGTGATTAGCAGGAAGGGCTAGCATTATTTATATGTACTGTTTAGCATTACCTTACGATTAAGCAATGCACATTATTTTCTGTTTTGCTTTTACATGTCATGCACTCTCTCTTTCTCTTATTCTTCTTTGCTTTGAACAAAACTGGGGTATTCAAAAGCAATTATTCTGAACTTCTTGGAGCCAAATTAAGAAAGTGGGGGGAAAATGTTTTCTTTAGCTTGAATATGGGAACAATATCTGCTATTTTATTCACTAACCGGTTCCTTGCTTCTTTGAATAACCAATCTGCTTTTTGATGTTGCGCTGTTAACTTTAATTAAAAAGCAAACTTTCATTTTAATTTTCTGTCACATGATCCACGCAGCTACAGACCTGAGATCATGTGGGTTCTAATACCGAGTAATATAGTACTCAGGATTTGCGTTTTCACTTGAAACCCCATCTCCTGTTTGCCTTTAAGAGTAATTTGGGAAAAAAAAAGAAAAAGAAAAAAAAAAGTATTTCAAATCAAACAAATGGATAACAAAAGGAGAATCAAACAACTATTGAACAAAAATTTCATCTTTACGTCTCATCTCTCATGCCAAATACTGACGATTCTGGAACTTCTGTCCACTAAGAAGCTTCTGATGAGGTAAAATAATAACACTTACAATGAGTTGTACAAGTGGATTCTTACTTCGCAGGGATGGCTGATCAGAGAAGTTTCTTCATCGTCCTTCGAAGTTTCATTTGCGATGGTTGTTCAAATCCCTTTATCAATCGGATTCGGCGCTGTGGTTTGGCTGCGGGTGGACGGTGACGCCTCTGGTGGTTTGAGGGTAGGGGCAAAAGGCGAGGGAACTGCCATGCCAGAATATGGATTGAATGGCTTCCTTTCATTCACTGGAAAGTTACAAAGCTTTGTTTGAACTCGAAAATCCACTCACTGAAGTTGAAGAAAAAGTAAATTGGTGGGGGAAGGCAAGGTAAAGAGATAATTGGGAAGTGTGAGTTTTTTTTGGGGGGTTAATGCCACTTATAGGCTCTAAATTTTCACCTTTGATACAAATTTATCCTCATTATTTATTTTTTCATTTAGTGAGTCTTTAATCTTAACTAAAATCTTTCCATTTGTCCCCGTTAACGGCTTCCATCCAAAATTTCCATTAAACGTGCGTGCGTGGCACAAACCTCCAACCATTCAGGGCATTATTGGTAATTTGGAGTAGGGAGTGCACGTGGTTTTGTCATTCCCATTTTACGTCCCTTATTGATTACTGTTTTCACAATTTACCAAAGTGTTTGGTAAGTATCCGAATTATAATCTGGATTATAATTTACTACGTGAAATCATTTTATTAGTTGTTTTTTGAAAAAAGTAAAAGATTGCGGCTTGACTTTTACTTTTTAACTTTTTGAAAAAAGTGAAACTAATGGAATGATACCATGTGATAAATTATAATCCAGATTATAATTTGAGTGAGTTGCCAAACATTCTGTACATCCCCAGATTAACGAGCATGGTAAACATGATATCTATATTTTTTCGATGATTGTGATACTCTCATCCCCAATAATTTATGCATCTACTTGTCAAGATCCCCAACAATTGAGTTTGTTGGGGACTATAAGTGGCATTAACCTTGATCTTAGTGATCTAAAGACCTGATCTCCGTCAGTTAATTCCGGGCTTTTATCGTCTAGCTCGCTACACTTATAAGGTGGAAAGGTTGTGTACCGTGAAAGCGCTAGCTAGACAGCAACTTGCAAACCCACGTACAAAGCCTTATCACTTACTGCTAATAGGACTTCAACATTAAATGCGAAAACTGTGGTTACCTACCCAATATAGAGTTTAGGCAGTCATTAATCAAAACGTGAAGGCTTAATCCTAGCTGATGTGACCCACATGCCACTACTATGGGCTCGCATTAATTACATATAATCATTACATTCATACAAATACTTGCTATAAATAGAGGCAAAAACACTGAAAGAATGGTTCCTTTCCCTGAAATTCCACACTTATTGTCTTCTTCATATTTACTCTCTTCACCAGTACAAACATTCTTTTGGCTCTAACATTTATGGCTCAAATAAATTCAAATACGAGTTTTCCGCGTAAACAAATCGTGCTTGTTGAGTCGAAGTTGAAATTTGATGTCAACAAACTCAATTGTTGGAGATCTTACGAGTAGATGTATAAATTACTGGGGATGAGAGTATCGCCATCATCAAAAGAATATGGATTTCAGGTTTACTATGCTCGTTAATTTGAGGATATAAATTGAGAAAACAATAATCAGCAGGAGACGTAAAATGGGAATGA
This sequence comes from Nyctanthes arbor-tristis, assembly GCA_963692815.1. Lineage (NCBI taxonomy): Eukaryota > Viridiplantae > Streptophyta > Magnoliopsida > Lamiales > Oleaceae > Nyctanthes > Nyctanthes arbor-tristis. Next base: position 4,673 of record CAVNYN010242479.1, on the reverse strand, counting down.
CAAAACCATATGCACTCCCTACTCTAAATTACCAGTAATGCCCTAAATGGTTAGAGGTTTGTGCCACACGAGCTCGTTTAACGGAAATTTTGAACGGAAGTCGTTAACAGGGACAAATAGAAGGATTTTAGCTAAGATTGGGAACTCACGAAATGAAAAAAAAAAGAATGGGGATAAATTGGTGTCAAACGTGAAAGTTTGGGGACTATAAGTGACATTAATCTTTCTTTATTTTTTTTTCTTTTTGGTTAAAAGAGAAATACGTAATTGGTATTGATTAAAAAACCTCTGTAAAACAGCTGCAACATGCAACATATTTTTCTTTAGGATAATTGGAAAAAGGCCAATTAGCAGGTGTCAGGATAAACGGCCAAAATTTTGATCTTTTGGAAAAATGGCCGTTTGTTCCTGTTAGATTACGAAAATACCCTTACCTACAAAAATGAAGGGTGAGGATTGTGTTGTGGCATTTTTGTAAGTGCACATATCTCTTGATATTGTATCGCTTCCACTACAAGATTTATGTTACAATTACATTGTGAGTAATAATATTGCACAATGGACAAAAGAAGTGGAAGGAAGAACAATCGAGTGGAGGGAAAATCAAAATAAAGAATAATCTTTCATATTTTTGAAAACGAAACTAAAAAAAATTGAAAAAAATTGGGACTAAATGAATCTCAAATTAAAAAAAAAAGGGGAAAAAGAAAGAAAATTGAATTCTATGACAAAAAGATGCCAATTGTAGGCATGTATCTTTTTTCAACTTTAGAGCTACTGTACTCAAACTAAAAAAGTAGCTAAATTGTAGAATTCTACATGCAAAGATTTCTTCTGACTATACTTTTTTTGTTCTTTTTCTTCAAAAATGAAACTTGGGTGCATGCCTGCATGGTGTTAAAACAAAAAAGAAATATGAAAAAGAAAGGTGTAATTATATATTTATTTTTATATATAAAAGTAATTTTTATATATAAAAGTAAATTTCTTCTAATTGTAGACATCAAAAACTAAACCTCAAATACTTGCTGAAACTTATACTTTTGCATTCAGAGGCGGAGCCTCCATGGGACGAGTGCGGTCCATGGACTGCACTCAACTTTGCCCCGACCCATTACAAATTTAGCTTGACCGACTAAACTTTCTGTCGGTCCACTTGCACGCCAACAACAAGAAGCCAAGTGATGTCTCCGAGTGATGGTCGTACTTGGATTTGGGATGAATTTTTATGGCTTGGCATGAGAAGTCTCTGAGTTTTCACCATCCGCCATTGATTAGAGTTGCTGAGGCTTCGGGAAAATGAGAGAAGGAGAAGTTAAAAAGTTGAGGATTTATTTGGATAGAAATTACATACTTACCCTTGTTTCCTTTTGATTTATCATTTATAACATTGTTTTTGTTTGTATTCTTTGGATGTTTCACAATTTAAAAAATTGATCTAATTCGAATTAACTTTCATTAATCAAAGATCGTTACAATTTTCTCAGGCTTTCCAACATTGATGTTGTTTTATATATTTCTTCGTATTACCCTTCATTGAGAAGTAAATTTATTTAATTTGTGCTACTTATAACATATATTGTACTTTCTACCTTAAAAAATGTCAATAGAATTTTATAGTACATTTATTAATATGTAATAAATATTTGTTAATATTAAACACGGATCAATATCTTCTATATTTTATTTTGACTTACTTTAATACATTACTTCAAAATTGTAATTAACATTTAGCTTCAAAGTTAGAATGGTAAGAGAATTCTATTTCGATTTCTTTGTATAATTGTAACACTTAAAATTTTCTCTTCGATTCACCACTTATTTGCTTCCAAAATTTATATTAACTTTCGTCACATTTCAAAGTTTAAATCGTACTATCAATCTAATTATTATATGACCGCTTGTCACAAAAAATTCTATCGATGTGCTACAACATTAAAGTGCCGACCGCACTGAAAATAAAACCTGGCTCCGCCCCTGTTTGCATTTAGTCATGCACATAACTGTAGGTGTAGTTCCCAAATGTATGATTCTATATTGGCTTTGGTACATAATTGTAGAACTTGTCCAAATGCAGAATTTTTCTAGACACTATATACAAGTACAAAAACTAATGCCCAAACGAAGACTGAGTCTCATTTAAACTGTATACTTCTACAAGTTTAATGTGTATATATATAAGCATATATGTGTTGTAACATATTATTTCTGATAACTAATTTCAAACTTGTCTAAATATCATGCGAAAGAAGGTTTCAAATATATTTAACTTTGCATCTAGTATGAAAATAATGTAGACTTCATCTAAATGTAGTTGCTTTCAAAAACTAAACTCGTCTTCTGATGTTCATTGAAGTTCCAAGTGTATTATTATACAGAAGAGCAACATTGGGAAAATGATAACTATTCATTAATACACCTTTGGAGAAACTATATCGAGCATTTGAACATCACCCCTCTTTCAGCGCAATAGCGGTAAATAATGACAACACTGATTTTTCTAATAAATAGGCAAAACACCGAAGGTAAGAAATGCTTCAAACAGGTTCTAGAAAAATATTCAGATAGAAATTTTCACATCAACAAAAGACAGAGAAGGACATCTAGTCTTTTTTTTTTTTCCTAACACTTTTGAAGTCCCATTCTACGTGGGCACAAGGATGCACACCAAATGTAAAACTCTTAGAAGAGTAACAAGTTTTTTTTTTTTTTATTGAACCACAAACAGAGACAGGACTCGGACCTTCAGACAGAAGGCCAGAACAGATACAAGGCCCACCTGGACCAAAACACATAAAACCAAAACCCAAAACTCTTAGAAGGACATCTAGTTGTTGTAAGGATCACATATCATATCTCAAACATTGTCTCAACTTGAAGTAAGTGTTGCAACCAAGGCATGGGTACATTAAGAATGCATGGATTACTGAAGGTCCGTGCATGGTTAGTTTATGAACAGTGTTTTTGTTTGGTCTCGGATAGTAATTTATCACTAATTACATTATCTATTTAAAGAAAACTATATTTAAAGAAAACTATCTAGGCTATAGAAAGATAGAATACATGTAAGAAATCTGTAAAAATAAGTTTGTAATGAGTTGAATTAAACTGCAAATTACATGTTTAGAAGATAAGTTGTCAAGAGTTGTCTCTTTATATCTTTGCCTCTTGAGCCACAAAAAGAGACTCAACTTCTTTATTGATTCGAGTATCTGGAGAAGCAGACAAATTATCATACTGAGATGTTAATCCATCCAACATCTATGGCTTTATCATCAGACAAAACATGAAAAACTAAGGTTGGGGCATCAAATGCACTCTTAATTTTTGATAAAAACTCATCAGCAATTGTAATTTTTGAGAAATACTCTTAACTGTATTCTATGTTTTATTTTTCTTCCTTTCATACTTTATTGTTGTGTTTTCTGACAGTTGAATACTGAAGATATAGAGGAAGAAATTCAGGGACTGGATGCAAATGCTATAAACCATGAAGAAGTCCACATAGGGAAAGATGGACAGAACCATCTAAGTTCCAGTTCGAGCTCTGGTTTTCTTAAAACAAAGAAATCACCGGAATGGCTTAAGGTTATGGTTCAGAGATCGGAAGAGCTGGAGAGTGATATGAAAGTTAACAAGGATTGGAAAGTCAAAGTCATTCCGGTTTATGAAAGGTTTGATGATCGTCTTGATATATTACTTAGAGAGATAGAGATGAAGAAGGCTCCGGTGTATGATTACTACTCGTTTGCATCCTATGTCTTTACTGCCAATCCCAACTCCGAAGCAAGTAACATAAATGCTGGAGTTAGTTATCATGTTGTGTGGCCATGGGAGGGATATCACATTGCGTATAAAAGTCTAACGAATGGCATTGAGGATAAATTAGACCTAATCAGGGAACTCTGGATCAGTTTTTCCTCCGCTTAGATACATAGCAGCAAAAAAGCAAACAAATGACCCATGCGTTCCTTTAACTTTTCATGGTATAGATGGTAGTACCACAATTGTCCAAATCCATATGAACTTTGTTGATAGTTTTGAGGCTTTCATGACGCTTATACAGCTAATTTTGTGGCTTGGAGAAGGTATGAGCCATATGTGATACATATTGAGCTCTTCCGATCTCGAGTGCACAACCTATAGGTATTGTTTCAGATAAATGTGATTTATGGTTCAAAGATGACAAAGGAGAGGACTTGGTAGCCTTGCGGGATGCTTTCTCTTCGAGTATTGATGATGAAGATGTTGAGGGGATGAATGAAGTTGAGAAGGAGGAGATGGATGAATGTGAGAGGGATGAGGGATTGGAGGAATATGAGGGGGTGGATGAAGCTGAAAGTGGTGAGAGATTGGAGGAGAAGCACGGAGTAGATAAAGCTGAGAGTGGTGAGGGACTGGAGGAGGAGTAGGGAATGGACGAAGCTGTGAGTGGTGAGGGATTGGAGATGAGTGAGTGGATGAAGTTGAGAATAAAGGATTGGATGATATAGGTGATAGAGAAGAGGATATTCAATATGGTGATAAAAGTGATGATGAAGTTGACCATATTATTGCACTTGTGGAGACGGTGGAATGTCATATGCAGAAACGATTTGAGGAGTTCCGTTCACTGCTGAAAAAGATTGAGATTAATCATGTTAGACAGTAACTGCTATTATGGTGAGCAATTA
>CAVNYN010242456.1:0-11842 GCA_963692815.1 Nyctanthes arbor-tristis | reverse complement strand
TATAAGTATTCAATTCATAAAAAACATCAATTACATTAACTTTATTTGTGTGTGTCAAGACCCATGTGATATGATGATATCATGGTCAATTCTCAAACCTTTGAATAAATATGCTCTTGATTGTTGTTTTCACATTGAAATGAAAGGAAGATTTAAAAATATAAAGATAAGATAACTTAAACATAGAATTATAAAGATAAGATAGAATTATGAAGATGAGATAATTCAAAAATTAAAAACTAAAAAGTAGAAGGGATAAACATCAAAGTTACCGCATTGATTACCACAAACTAATCAAAATGACCAAAAAGCCCCCACTTGAAGCATTTTGGGTGGGAAAATTACGGTCAAACTGTACCACAACACCTCTCATTTTATTAATATATAGATGATGATAATAATAATAATAATAATAATAGATTATTGAAGGCAAGGTTCATTGTCCGCCTCCATGCATATTTTTTCTTATATCAATAAAAATTATTTTGAGTTTTGATTTTTGAGTTGACATATTTCTTTAAAACAGAAAAAATTAAATAATAATAATGAGAAACAAAAAGAACAAATCTAATAATAAGAATAATAATAATAATGACGACCAGAAACACAAAGAACAAATCTCCCCACCTGTTTTCTTTTCTTTTCTTCATCTTCTTTTTTAAAATGAAACAAGCATTAGTATTATTGATTCTTAACCGTATCAAATATCTTCTACTCATGGTGGTGCCACGTTCCAACTACAAAGGATTTGCATACACGAGAGATTCCGCGCTACTTCATGGGCAGGCCACATTAGCTTGTCGCTTCAAAAAAGGGACACAATAAGATTTTTAAGCTTTTTTATTTAAAAATAATGCTATATTTATTTAGACTTGTTGGCATTGTCTGATTGAATAATGAAAAAGTAAATGTTTTGATGTATTTATGATTGATTATCTACTATCTTTTAATATAAAAATATCACCTAGAGACGAGAGACTGGATAAATATCACTACCCTATTTTTTAAACACCAATGAGGCATTAGTGTGGTTTTTAGGCCATTATTGCTTTAACCTCTGGGAGGGGCCAATTATTTGTTATTATTAATCATAAGATCAAACCCATTAATAAATCTATATATTATTAAATGAAATAAGTATGCGGCACCTTTGTACCGCAGTTTTCTTGCCAAAAAATATATTGATAAGGTTTTTTTTTAATATTTTATTTCCTATTGTGGTAATTCGTGTGGTGTTCTTGATTTTTCTATATTGATAATTATAAAATTAAAAATTGGAAATTTACTGGATACCTATCAAGTTGGTAATTTGTGCAATATATAGATGGGAGAGTTAATTTCAAAAACAGATTAATTGCACTTAAAAATTTGAGTGGATAACCATGTATTTAGAGGCTGCCATAAATATTCCATAAACTTACTAATAATCTATAAAATAATTTGAAAAATCTATAAAATAATTTGAAATTGCTTTTGTGGTCGCTATCTTGTTAAGTCAAACAGGTTAACAGAGCTTGAAGGTAGGACTTACATGCCCTGCTAAGTTCAAACGACCAAAAAGCCTGAAAAGACTTAATGACCTAATGACCTGGAGTTCACCAGTTGAACTCCAAGCTCTTGCCATACAGCTCATGAGGTCGCTACCCATTGTCCAGCAAAGCGCCAGTTGGACAACGATCTGCAAACCCACATGCAAGCCTTACTAGTTGCGGCTGATAGAACTTCTACATTTAGTGTAAAGGAAGTGGCTACCCACCCATGCAAGATTTAGGCGGTAATTGGACAAATAGTTGAAAGATAAATCCTAGATTGATTTGACCCACGTGTCACTCCCATTAGTCATCATTAAATGCTTGTAATCATTGCATTCAACACTATAAATGGAGGAAAGGAAGACATAATGGGGATCCTTCCGTTGAAACCCACACTTCTTTCTTCATTTCAATTATCCCTCTCCAAAAACATACAAAATTTCCTGAGTATTCAACATTCATCGTCCGAACAAATTCAAATAAAAATCTCTCGCATAAACAAATTTCATTTGTTGAGTCAGAACCAAATTTGACGTCATCGGCTTTTTTTTTTTAATTGAACTAAATATGAAATTTCATACTATATATAAAGATGTAGAGATTAGGCTTTTCTTATTCAATTCTTTTGGTTATTCATAACATTTTTAGTTCTTTCATAACATTTGGTTTTTTTCATATCTTAAACGACGTATGGCCATATGCTAATAAAAAATGGCAATCAAATTAAGAAATGCACGATTCAAAGATGTCTAAGTTTGCTTTGGGATAAATTTTTTAACGTCTACAACTTTGTTTAATTGTTCCATTTTATTTTGTTTAGCATCATTATTATATATAATTAATTCTAATTACTGTGTTTTTTAAGTGTTTCATGTTAGTGGCTTCTAGTTAAATACATTAAAAGGTAAAACTTTATGTGACTTAAAAGGGGTTAACGTCGTGAATAAGTAACCATTAATTTGTTTAAATAAATTAAATTTATTTGCAGTAAGCTAAGTACAACAATTGAACTTCCTAAAATATTTTATGATGTATATAAATATAGAGGCTTTGCTATGTTTCGATATGTATTTTATGATAATATTTGTAATAATATATGTAATGTATATTGAGATTTTAATTTTATTCGCTTATTTAGTAAGTGCTTCAATTCTTATTTTGCAGCTTATATATGGTAGAATTTAAAGAAGGTTTAATTTCGCAAATCGTCCCAAACCTTTAAGTTAAACATCAATTGGATCCCCAATCTTTTTTTGACCTCTTAGGTCCTCAACCTTTCATAAATTTGTAGGAAATGTCCCTTTTGTTACTATTTCGTTAAGTTTTCATAAATATGAATGTTATATATACCCCTTGACTTTTTAATTTTAAAAAAAAGTTTTAAAAAAACACTCAACGCACCCCAACCCTTTTACCATTTAAAAAAAACAAAAGAAAAAAAAACTAAATTGATATTCTTTCATTTGCTTTTTCATTTAATTTATAATATTAATGGTTGACTGTGTACTCTTGAAGAAATAAAATATAAAAATTGACTAACATCTTTAATTTGTAATTTTAACACCTTCACATGTTCAATTTAACATTTTCACTATATCAATAATTGATGATTAAATTTAAAATATTGACATCTCATTTAACGGTCACTAAAAAATCTATTTTTTTCTTATGTGACAATCTAAATTTAACAACTTTATTGCAGATGTTTTTAGAGCTGAACTCAAACTCAAGATTCAGAGTACTGTCTCCCTCCGTGAGAGGTCCACCAGGCCCTCCCCAAGACCACAGTAGTCAGAGTGTAGAAATTATGTTATGTATAGCGTGCCATAGAAATCAGTCTAACTTTTGCGCTAAAACAATATTAGAGATGGAAAATACATAAAATTTGGGCTGGACTTAAGGTCCTTTTTGAACTGAGTGTCAGTCCCCCATTCTCATCAAATCTGGAACCTTACAAATTCCAACGTCAACACCCGCAAAAGAAATAATGCCTCATTAAGCAGACTAGACAGGAAACAAACACTTTACACGAAACATATTGAATTTTATGCAACATTTCTTCATCAAACAACTAGAGGATAAATTCATCATTGAACAGAGTGAGCGGAAACAGAGGAACTATCTTTTACTAAGTACACTTTTAACAACGAAGAAAAAGGTGAAACACAAGCAACAACGTGCATAACTTACTCACATGCAACGGCCACCACCTGTTTCCCTATATTGCGTCCAGAGAATAGCCCGAGCAGCGCAGCAGGTGCATTTTCAATGCCTTTGGCAATATCTTCAATGTATGTAATTTTTCCTTCTTTTATTTTAGGCAGAACAGCATCATAAAACTTGGGATAGAGATTAAAGTAGTCAAACACAATAAATCCTTCCATGCGGATTCTCTTTGTCGTAATACAGAATAAGTTGTGTACCCCTTCAGGCTGCTCACGGTTGTACTGAGAGATCATCCCACAGGCAGCAATGCGGCCATTGTTTCTCATGTTGAGAAGCACTGCATCGAGCATCTTCCCTCCAACATTCTCAAAGTAGATATCAATTCCATTAGGGAAGTACCTGAATAGATCATTACAAACATAAACGAATATTTTGTCTATTTGCACATTTGATTTCTAGGCTTGAATCACTAGTACTTGAAACAGTGGTTAAGTAAGATTTTAGTCTGAACCAGTACTAGTTCTTGAAAGCATTTCAACTTTAGCATCAATCAGAGTTATCATGTGCAAAAAAGATAAAAAGGGGCAGGGGGTCCAAGAAGAGGAACACAGTCATTTATAACTCTCTGATAATGCAAGGATTTGTGAGCTCTTCTAGTGCAACCACTAGCTATCAAAGCAAAAAAGGGAAGGTTGAAGAGAAACCTTTTCAAAGCTGCAACCAAATCTGGCTCTTCTTTGTAGTTAAAAGCGTCATCGAACCCAAATTTGTTCTTCAAAAGATCAACCTGCAAACAAAAGAAATTATGCGAGCACCATGAGATGAGTAGCTGGGTTTTGGCAATGTCTGCATTCCAAATCATTTAGTGCATGTCCTAAGTAGTAGTACATTTCGTATTGAAAAGTCTAACCTACAAAGATTTCATTTACTTGACACTACCACTGTCCCAAAAAGAGGGTCCTATTCCTTTTTTCACATAGATTAAGAAAAGTTTATTTAATAGTATTGGAAAAGTAGATTTTAACATCATTTCCTCATTATACCTTTTCATTTATTAATTATTCCAGTTTAACAATTCTATTTTTTTATAATGATGATTAAATAAGGGCATATAAGAGAACTTATATTTCAACTACTTTTTAAAAAGAAAACTAGACCATATTATGGGACTGACGAAAACAATAAACAAAAACTGCACTATCTTTTTCGGACGGAAGACGGCGTCACTTTTCATACAAGTGAGCGAAAATAAAATGTTGTCTACATCAACACAATAGAAACTTGAATAAAGATTTTATTTATTTATTTCTGAAAAACTCAGCAAAATAAGCTCAACTTTTGTCTGTAGCAATCCATAAGCTGCTAAACAACAAATTATGAGTACATGAAAACAATATATGGGAAATTACGAACCTTTTCTTTGCTTCCTGCAGTTCCAACCACATAGCACCCCAACGACTTTGCGAATTGCCCAACTAGCTGACCAACAGCTCCAGCTGCAGCTGAAACAAAGACAGTTTCACCCTTTTTGGGAGAGCATATCTCGTAGAAACCAAAATATGCAGTTCCACCTGCCATACCTGCATAGAGATGTAATCCGCATCAAAAGACAAGCTAAAAAGGCAGAAAAGAAAAATAGAAACTAATTGTATAAGTTTTGTCTGAAATTAAGTTCCAATAAAATGGCAAATGCAATCATTACTGAAATACGTGATTATTATACACATCCATTTTCATGACCTCAAAATAGCACACCCGATCAGTTAGAAGAAAGATGAAACAAGTCAGACATTCATCATTGTAGTAAGCATGTTGTGACCTTCATTCAGGACCTTGGTTTGTGTTGCTAAAATAGAGGCATAGAATTCCTAAGAAAATTGCTGAACATATGCTAATTTTGGTTAATCGAGGACAGAAATTATTGTAATCATGACATGATTTATGAAACCAAAGGTAATAAAATATAAAAAGTTCTACCCAAAAATAATAATAATAATAACAATAATCATAAAAATGATGCTTATATATCTTTTGGTTCAATCAAAATCAGTGTTAATCTAAAGCTACAATGTGGAATCCTGCAAACAGTTGAAATGGATATACACACATGCAGAGTCCTAGTTTTGTACTCTTAAAGATCTTAATGCATTGGATGTAGGCAACTCTTGTATTGCACAGAGAGGTCTTGAACCTTAATTTGAGTTAATTACTATAATAGAAATTAACTTATTTTACACCAACAAGAAGTCATATATCCAAGGCTGGGGTTTTTTGTCTTAATTTTTGAGTTTTGACATATTACACAGCATACATCTTGCCACTCAAACTCAGCCTGCAAAATTTCCTATTTATTCTTCATCCTGTAATCAGAAATATAAAATCTTAAGTTGTGTTTGCCTTTTTCATTATTCAAGTAAAATATAAATTCCTGGGAAAGTTGCCTGAGAGCAATATTGATGTACCAAAAAACCTTCACATTAACTGTTGGATTATCTTATCCAACAGCAACATTTTGTTAAAGAGCCATATAGTTATATACTTAAATCTATCTTCAACATGCCTTGCGTGCAGGATGATTCATTATCTACAGGCTTGCAACTTCTCTACGGGCAACGAGGCTGAGAGAGAAAACAACATCTCTGCATAATAGAACGAACTCATCTAAAACTTAGCAGCCTAGCTCCTAATAAAACAAAAGGCACATACTTAGTATATCAATATAACAATAACTTGAAAAACCCGAACTTGAAAAACCCGAACCTTAAATTATGAAGAAAACATTCTGTGATTCATTTAGGAGTAGTGACAGAATAACTCACCAAGGAGTCCCGTATAGTAAGAGAGAGGCACATCAGTATGCTGAATTTTGAAGAGAACCACTGGCGATTTGATAAGGCTATACTCCTCCCACCCAGTTATGCCCCAAACCAGGTCACCCTTGTTGAAACCAGGGTGTGAAGAGTCCACAACTTTAGCCACTCCAAATCTCCGTTATAGGCTAAATAACACACAGATGGAGAGGTTTACAGCAGGAAATAGCAATCAGATGGCATTGGTTAATTTCATAGTTAAATCTAGGTGAAATTAGAGTTTTGAGAAATGAAACCTGCATGAATAATTAGCTGCTCTTTTAACTATTTCTAATTAAGCTTTCAGCAATTGTACAGTTTTCAAGAAGGTGTGGTCAATATCATAAATTCTGCCATCTAGAATACAGTTGACCAACTTAGAAATTAGTCATAATTCACACCTTATGAATTTCCGGGGAAAATTAAAGTTATACAAGAAAAGTAAAATAAAACGCAAGGAGTTGAAGACAATGGTTAATGACATAATAATAATTGTTATTTAACCTAATAGTCGAACTTTTCAGATCAAATAGTTAGATGAGAAATCAAAAGAGTCACGGATACTAAATTCAGTCCCAGTTAGCAATGTAATTTATGGAGTCGAAGTCAAACCTACTGTACAACAAAAATCAACAATCACATACAAAGACTCGTGCTAGCATGTGTATTTTTGTTAAAAAAAAAAAAAACTTTTTGCATATCCTGTTTTCAAAAAGCACAACTCATCTCCTGTTTCCAAAAAGTGATCACGCCGGGTGGATTAATTTATTATTCTATAATATTCTGTAACTTATATTATATTGATACAAGTGCTCAAGAAATAAGGCAAGGCAATCAGCATAGTGATTAGTGAAGTAGTGGGCATGAAAATTAAACAGTTAGAAGCGACTTACAGAACCCGGAGTAAAGGATTCAGTGTAGCTGCCCTCCAGTTTGTTCATTCGGTTCCGCATGTAGGGGTCACAAGACAAATACAGATTCTTCAACAAAATCGAATTGGGCGAATCTTCTGGAATGTTGAGTTCGATATCGGTGCTCTTCAAAAGCATATCAGATTCACTGGGGTACCTACCACCAACGTAGTCTTTGAATATTATCTGCTTGTTGCTTACTCTCTTCGCCATTTTTCTGATATTAATAAGTGTGTGTTATTGGAAGTAAATTTTGTGGGTTTCTCTTGTTCTGAATTCGTCTGCGTTTACTGAAGAGAATTGTGCTTGAGGATGCCCAGATAAAAGACCCCTCCCCCTTTCGGTGCCGCCAATCGTTTTCGGCGTGATGTTTAAGGCCTTTCTAGTCATTGTTTAAAATCAATATCAGCCATAAAATACACATTTTTGTTTGTAATAAAAGATTACTATTCTTGAAGGTCCGGTGACGTCAAAGGCTCTGTTCGGCTTTCAAGGGTGTGTTTTGCGTGTTATATTGATGGTTCAACGTGTGTCATGCATTGTTGTTACACTCGTTCTACTTCCACATGGTTTTGACTCTTGAGGTTTGGCTGCTTTGTAGAACGGATCCTTAAGGGGACTATAGTCCGGTTTTTCTAAAATAGTGTTTAATAAGATCTTACCATATGGTGTTTAATAGACTCTATAGAATATACTGACTATAGTCTAGTGCAGTTTAAGAAAAACCTCTTTTTTTCTTAAAATGAAGTTGAAGTTGAAATTTTTTAGACCAGTTTAGTTATACGGTTGATAGAGCGGTTGCAAATCCTTCTTGGTCTTCTTTGTTTGGGGAGGCTCGGGTTCGTAATATGGGAATCTTCACTTCAGACCATTCTCCACTTTTTCTGCAGCAACAACCTCGGTCCTTTGGCACCTAAAAGAAAAGATTTCGGTTTGAGAATGTTTGGGTTAGTGAGGCTGACTACAAGGAGGTCATCAGCATTATTTGGGAGAGAAATCAGCACTATGACTTGTATAGACGCTCACAGCTTGTGGGGCTGATCTTCTACAATGGAGCTCTAAACTGAATACGCTTTCCGTGGAAGCTTAAGCAATGTAAAGATATTATAGCTACTGTTCAGAATAGGAGAGATGTGGCTTCGTTGAGTACATTTGAGCGGGCTTATTGGGAGTATTATGAAACATTACGCAGGCAAGAGATCTTTTGGAAGCAACTGGCTAAACAGTTTGGCTTCAAGAGAGGGATGTGAACTCGAGGTTTTTTCATGCTGCTGCATCTGCCAGGAGGAAGTTTAATAATTTCAATCAGCTAAAGGATGCTCAAGGGAACTGGCTTTCGTCCGATGTTGAGCTTCATGATTATATGCTAAGCTACTTTCAAGGCAATTTCTCCACTAGCCAAAACGTCTCCACACCAAATGTCATCACCCAACACATTGAGGGACGAGTTATAGAAGAGCAGTTGCTTGCCCCTTTTACAGCGGATGAGGTGCAATCTACTCTTTTTCAGATGCATCAGGATAAATCGCCTAGTCTTGATGGTATGAATCCTAAATTTTTTCAACATTTTTGGAGTATCGTTGGCCATGATGTTACTTCTAAATGCTTGAATGCTTTGAATAGTTGTAGTATTCCTGCTGAGTTGAATGTCACAATTATTGTTCTTATTCCCTAAAAAAAGAATCCGGAAACTATGAATGATCTCCATCTTATTTCTTTGTGTACAATAGTGTATAAAATTATTGCGAAAGTGCTTGCTAATCGCCTTTAAAGTATTTTGCCTTTGATTGTTTCTGAGACTCAGCGTGCTTTTGTCCCTGGGCAGCTCATTAATGATAATATCTTGATTGCTTTTGAGATTATGCACTACTTAAAAGCGTAAAACTCAAGGCAATGAGGTGTATACAGCATTGAAGATTGATATTAGTAAAGCCTATGATAAGCTAGAGTGGGGTTTTCTAGAGGGAGTCATGACCAGTATAGGTTTCTCACATCGATGGATTTATCTTATGCTTATGTGTGTTTTCTCTGTCAGATATTATGTTTTGTACAATGGTTACTAAGTAGGGCCCATCACAACTGAGCGGGGGCTGAGGTAGGGTTGTCCTCTGTCATCGTATCTCTTTATCCTTTGTGCTAAGGGATTGTCCAATTTCTTGAGGCGGTAGGTGGAAGCTGGGTTGCTTTATGGGTATAAGGTTGCTAGAGATGTGCCTTCTATTTCTCACTTATTCTTTGCTGATGATAGTCTGTTTTTCTTCATAGCTAATATGCAGTAAGTGACGATTATCAAGGGAGTTTTCTATTCATATGAGGTCAAATCTGGCCAGTCGATAAATTTCCAAAAGTCTTTGCTCTTGTTTAGCTCTAATGTCCATAGTGATCGTCAGCCTGGAATCTATACTTTTTTGGGTATGGGTGCTGCAGGGGATCATGAGCTTTATCTTGGGTTGCCTTCCTTGTTGGGTAGGAAGAAGAAGGAGATTTTCTCTTTCATTAAGGACAGGGTTTGGCAACGATCAAATGATTGGAAGGAAAAATCCTTATGAAGGGTTGGAAAAGAGATCCTATTAAAATTAATAGCTTAGACTCTCCCAACTATGCTATGAGTGTGTTTTTGCTTCCGATTAACCTTTGTCAGAAAATTGAACGAGCCATGAATGCTTTCTGGTGGAAAGGTAACAAAGGGACAACAAGGGGGATGCGGTGGGGAAGGCTTTGTTATCCAAAAAATTGTGACATATTGGGTTTCAAATAGCTTCATGAGATGAATTTGGCTCTCCTGGGAAAGCAAGGCTGGAAGTTTCTTGTGGATACTCAATCTCTTGTAACCAAGGTCTTTAAACTCGCTAATTTCCTCATACGAACTTTCTTGTGGCTAAGGTTGGCTGTAATCCAAGTTTTGTGTAGCACAGTATCATGGCTAGCCAACTTATTCTGAGGAAATGTGTTCGTTTTCGGATTGGTAATTGGGCTACCACAAGGGTTTGGAGGTATCCGTATGTTTCCTCTCATATGATCTCGGAAGGTAAAAACATCATTGTAAACCAGCTTATGTTACCTGGAGTTTGTAGGTGGGACAAGACGATTATTCAGGATCTATTCCATAATAGAGATAGAAGTCGTATTCTACAGGTGTCGCTCGGGTAGAATGAGGCTCAGGAAAATTGTATTGAAAACCCGAGGCTAAGGGAGTGTATTCAGTTAAAAGCGTATATCGGTTGGCTAATACTATGAGTAGTCACGATCAACTTCCAAAGGCCAGGTGTCTTTGGAGTTTTATCTGGTTCCTTAAGGTACCTCCAAAGGTGAAGAATTTCCTTTGAAGTGCGGCTGTTGAAGTTCTCCCAACACTAGACCAGTTATGGCATAGGAGAATCAATATTGAGGGCCAGTGTCCAATTTGTCTTTAGGGGACTGAAACAACTTTACATTGTCTAGTGGACTGCTCCTTTGTAAGGTGAGTATGGACAACATCTTCGGTGGTTTTCCAGTGCCATAATGTGCAGAATTTTAAAGACTGACCTCTTTTGGCAATTGTGACCTAGACGCGAGGAAGAGGATGGTGTTGTTTTGTTCGGCACTTTGGCATGATAAAAATGAGGTTGTGTGGCAAAGGCGATCTCTCCTGCCTTTTCGTGTGATTTCTTTGGCTAATATATTGTATAACCAATGGAAGGAGGCATGGATTCCCCATTCTCAGGACATGACCCTTTTGCCTTGTCCGCTCAACACTAGCAACGACCGGCTACTGGAGCTCTCAAGGTTAATGTGGATGCTGCTACTTTTTCTAGCCAGAATAGAGTGGGGAGTGGGTTGATTTTGTGAGATGAGAAAGGTTCCTTCTTGGGGACCAAGACTATTCGGCTGGATGGCTTATATGAGGCAAATGTGGCTGAATGGATGGGAGTTCGAGAGGCCTTATCTTGGATTAAAGAGATGCGGTTAACTTGTGTGAAAGATAGATGCACTGATTGTCTATGAAGCCATTCGTTCCACTCATGTTGACTTATCCCTTTTTGGTTTAGTCCTTGATGATTGTAAGCTTTTGATTTTAGAACTCGATGGTATCGAGTTCAGTTGTGTTAGACGGTCTGCGAACCAGGTTGCTCATACGCTTGTTAGAGCGGCTAGTTCCAGGCCAGGTCCTAGCTTGTTATTTTATTCGCCCCCTAGTATTATTACTGATGTACCTAAATTTGATTCCATTAATGAATATAATTTCTCCTTTCAAAAAAAAAAAAAAAACTATATTAATTTATCCTATTCAATTAAACTCATCTAAAATGCTATCCTATTCTCTAAGGGCCTATTCTGTTCATACTTTTTGAATTCATTTTGAGTCTTGTCTTTTAAGAGTAAATATTAAGTAAAATAAGGTTTT
>CAVNYN010242454.1:0-29571 GCA_963692815.1 Nyctanthes arbor-tristis | reverse complement strand
TGTTAACAATGATGCAGGGAAAGAGTCGACGGCTTCTCCCATTTTTAACAATGACGCAGGGAAAGAGTCGCCGGCTCCACCCATCGTCAACAACTGCTTCATGTTGTTTGCAAAAGATCTTTTAATCACCTGGGCTGATGACAACCGGTTCTGGCAATGGGTCGTGCTCCAAGAATCAAGGTAATCTCAACTATCTTATATCAAATCCATGTCTTATTTTTATGTGAAGAACATGTACAATAACTCTTCCAAACATAGATATTGAGCTTCAGGCTATTTTTTGACTTGCAGTGGTGAAAGCGTTGCCGGGGCTGAACTGCTAAACGTTTGCTGGCTAGAGGTTCACGGAAGATTTGACACAGCCAACTTTCACCTGGAAATATGTACGAAGTTGTATTTGTTTTGATGCTGAAAGATCCTGCATATGGATGGGAAATTCCTGTGAACTTTAGACTCACTTTACCAGATGGAAGCACTCAACAACGCCAAGAAAAACTGATGGAAAAGCCAAGAGGGCAGTGGATAGAAATCCCTGCAGGAGAACTGAGAACGTCCGATCATCAGAATGGCGATCTAATGGAATTTTCGCTGTATGAGTATGATGGCGGCAAATGGAAGAGAGGGCTCTTGATAAACGGTGTTGTCATCAGGCCAAAACCCTGAGTTTCCACAGCTCTCCAACATTATCAGCAAATGCAATTTTACATTCGATATTATCAGCAAACGCAGTTTTACATTATCAACATTATTAATGTTTGATATATTCGAAAAACTAATTTTACATTTTCAAGATTAAAAGGAATATAATTGTAAATGAAGATAAAAAGAAACACTAAACACGAGACAACGTAAATGGGACAAACAAAAAAAAATGTGATAAGGTGAAATGAAGAGAGTATTTATTTATTTATTTATTTTTGACCGAATAGTTTGCTTAATTTTAAGTTAGACTGAGATGAAATTCACTTATCGTATATATAGTTATGTTTTGTTGTCGTAAAAATACGCCTTGCAATATTGACAAGAAATCAAATGAATACAATTGAAACTTGAAAAGCTTAGAAAGAACAAAATGAAGGAGAAAATAAGTCTTTGCAATCTTCTTCTTTTAGGCTTGATAGCGGAACTCAATTTCAGGGCTCAGATTTTCTTTTGTGCCAACAGTCACCAGCCAAAATCACTCTACCCCAAGAGCCCAAAAAATCCGATCCCGAACCCCTTTGAATTTCCGGCAACAGACACGAATCTATATATATATATATATATATATATAAAAGCAGATTAGTTTGCTGTACTTTTGTACAGTAGTTTTCTAGCTAATACTGTCTCAAGTGAGGACATTTTAGGCATTTTTGCATGTTAGGTAGATTCTGCGGTTTATTATAAATTACTATTTCTCTATTTTTTCAATTAGTTAGGAATTATGATACTTATCTATTCTTATTTTCAAATATTTTGATTAAATAAATATTTTATTGGATGTATCTTATCTTCTTAAATATATTGTTAGATTAATTTATATTCAATTTTTTTTTATTTTTTAATTTAAATTTTTTTAATATACATATCTTATCTAAGAAGTATTTCGTAATTTGTATTAAACTATTTAATCTTTAGCTAATGCATTAATTTTTAATTATTGTTTATATGCTTTTAAATCGAGTCGTTAATTATTACGTTACTTTTTTTGTATATGACAAATATAGTTTAATTAATACTTCATAGTTTACAAAATTTACAGTATAGTCACGGAGAAAAATAAAATATTTAATTTCCTGATATATAAGAATGACAAGAGGTCTGGCTGGGTCGGGATTGGGGTGTGCTACATCCGTTAACGTACATATCAATTTTTTTCCTCATCCTCACTTAAATCGGAGACGGGTCAGGGAAGGGTTAGTACATGTAATTCATATTACCTATTTATTAGCCAATTGAAATATATTTATATATTTCTATTTTCCTTTTTTTTATTAAATAGTATTCTAAACATTAAAATTACAATTGAAATTACTGAACTTTCTTGATAAGTTATATTATCTTTTTACTTTTCAAACCATTAGGGTTTTTAGTAAATATGTTTATTTCTGTCAAAAAAAAGAGTCGGGTACGAGTAAAAATTATCATACCCTTTCTCGGTACATTGTTAAGTTAGATCGATTTTTTTATCTCATCCCAGACCGAATTACCTATGTTGTCGGCTACTCCCTATCTTAATAGGATCAGATACCCGTAGGTATCGAGTTTCTCAGGTCTTTTTGCAACTCCTATTAAAGTTACTTAATAGCATTCCATATCGAGTAAGCACATAGTAACTATTAGTTAACAGCAAGATAAACAAAATATTATAGTTCAATATGATTAATCATACATTACTTAACATTTCGAACTAATGTTAGATATAATTTGATTTGGTACCTTCCCGTGCAACGCACGGGTGATAATCTAATTGAATGTGAACTGTCTCTAGGCAGAAATTGTGCAGCTTGCTTCTTGGTGGTGGTCAAAAAATGAACCAAAAAAGCCTTCATTTTAATAGTGAAAAAAACCAGGGCAAAATTACGAGGAGAATGGTATTTTAAACTCATAATTGCAAAAATCAGGTGACTTTTTTTTATTTGCAAAACTAGTGTTTTCTTGTCTATAATTATTTCATCTTAGTCAAATATCATATAATTTTACTATTTATGTATAATAAAATATTAATATAATAATACAGACATATACCATAATAAAATTATTTAATTTAATGTGCTAAAAACAAGGGCCGAAATTTTAACTTCCCTTTCAATTTGAATTCATGAAATTAATGAAGACGATGAGACCAAAGCTTTATTTTTGGTCATGAGCTAGGTTATTTCTTGATCCTTTATGTTCCATCATTTCCCTTTTCCTTTTTTGTCTTAACGTATCTCACAACACATATGATACTCATATATGATGACTTAAATGTTAACTAGGAATCATCCATTTCAAGGTTTATTCACTTAACTTCAAGTTTGAGTTGTTACTATTTTACTCTTTTGATCTTTTTTAATGCATTTTTCGTTTTGCATCTTTTTGTTTTCAACACTTTTTTCTAAACCTACATTTTAGAATGCCGAATGTCGAGGTGAATGTAACAAAATCAAACTCATTTGAGATTAGTATTTTAAAGTCACAGATGTTTTCTTTTCTAACCACTAATTGTTAATTGAAAATGGAGTGATCTAACGTGTTTAATGAAAAATATTAAGAAAAAATGTGAGATCAATTGAAGCATGACACTTATATATAACTTATAGACTAAAAAAGATTAACTAAAAAAACCTTAAGCGATGAAGTGTAAAAACAAAAAGACAATATGTAAAAGAACCACATACAACACTTACAAAAAATCTACAAGGTCACAGGTAAAAGTGTTGTTGCTTAAAATTGGGACCGAGTTCACACTTCGTGTCATCTCATATTGTTTTGTCACCACCATTTTTGAAAACCAAGTCTATCACTCCAACTAATATGTAAATTGAGCATCCTACAATAGTCACAAGTTGCAGCCATCACCAACCACTTGAATCACAACTACAAGCATTGCAACACCTACCCCCTTTTTTTACAGCAACATGTCACCATAATCACCACGATTGTCACATAGTTGCTGAGTACCAGAGGTCTCATAACAAGCACGAAACCAAATAAATCCAAAATCAATAATCTAGTTGCTCGATATTCCATGTCCCCACCATCATTTGCTATAGATGTATACGAGTCTCTAAATCATCATCTTCAGGGATGGCACAAGTGTCCGAAAAAGCCGCACTAGTGTTTGAGTCTATAAACAATGGCTATCTAGAAGAGACTTCAGGTTTCAAAAAATCCCAAGAAATGTCTTGTGACGTATAGTTAGTAACTGTTACAACTTACAAAATCTGAAGCGAAGAAAAGAGTAATTCCAACTATTTCGAACAGGACTTTTGCCAATGGTGTGAATTGGAAGTCTACGATTCCCAACTCTATAACAGGCTTTCCAGTATAGAACATAAGTGACGATCATTCACCGGAAGACTGAATTCTTGAAGAATATGATGAAGAGAAAGGGTGTTGACACGATGCAATATATATATATATATATATACAATCCTTACTCATGCCCATTTGATCTAGAAGACTATGAACTGCTGAATATTGATTGACATGGATTGAGCACTCCATTCTTTAGTTTGGTTACAACATTCGAGAAGAACGATATGAAGGAGATGGCAATAAGGATTTGAATCACGAAGCTGCTGTGTCTATATATACATATAAACCAATTTTTTAATGATTAAAAAATGACATAATTAGGTACGGATAATTCAGTTCCTAAATTGCACCTTGTTTAAAAAAAAATAAAGTTCCTAAATTGCAGCTATATATATTATTACTAGCTTATAAATAATAAAATAAACTGAAACAAATACCTAATTTCAGCAATAAAAATATTGTGGCATGATTTGTGTAAAATGTAACCTTAACCGTTGTTTACTATTAAACTACCCCAAAAACCAGCCCACAAAAGGAAGTCAGTAAGGCCCAAAAGAAAAAGAATCGATCATAAAAATCTTCCAAATTCACATAACAATGCAATCGGCCGAGTAAGGAAAATCAAAATCATTTAACTAGTTGCCAATAATAGTTTCAAGGTTAATTTTTTGGGCAAGTCTTGGAGCAACTAAATAAAAAGTTGCTTCAACAAGGCACGGTACCCTTGGTCCAACATTGATTTGAGCGACACTTTGGACATTATACTAATTTTTGAATCAACATTAAAAAATAATCCGAATCCTACTATATCATCATTGCCTCGGTTTTATTAGTTAGCAAATACCTAACATTTATTGCACTGCTTTATTAGACTAATTTAGTAAAAATTCATTATTGGTGAAAATAAAAAAAAAAGTAAAACTTAATAATTGGAGACTGAATTAAATTAAATTGAGAGGTTAAAAAAGCAGTATTGAACTAGTTTAAAGCTTTATTTCACGAAAGAAAAAAATATTTAATTAGACTCTAATTCATATTAACTACTTTTTAATTTTTAATTTAAAAATACTAACAGATTTGCCAAAAACAAAGAAAAATATTCTAAAATTGTCGAGAAGATATTGTGCACTTTTGCAAATTTATAACTTTTTGCAAATCAAAAATGAAAATTCTAATCACCAACAACCATAAAGCATCCATTAAAGTTTATTCCCTCCTTATCATCATAAACTGATAAACATGATAGCTATAAAAGGAATCTGATTCCTAGGCTAGCAGAATCCTTCTGCTCTTTTTCCCTGTACTGAAAGTTGTATTTACACATGTTCACAAATTAACGGATATAATAATAATAATAATAATAATAATAATAATAATAATAATAATAATAAATCTGGAGAATACTGCAAACTGCTGACGCGGAATCATTCATTCATATAAGCAACTTCTACTCTCTATATATATAGACTTGCAATTTTAACAATAATAATAATATAACAATAATATGGGTGGCGTTACCCAGCGTATGCAGGCTCCACTGCCGCCGCCGCCGCCGCCGCCGCCACCACCACCCGTTAACCATAAGACTGGGGAGGATAGTGAGGACAGAGCAAATCAAGTCCCAGAAGTGCAGAGTAATGGTCATGCCAACGAAACTCAGACTACTAAACAAATGCCGCTGCCTCATAACTGTGACAACATTTTAAAAGATGCTGATTCGCCTGTAGATAAATCCTCAACAAATAAGCTACATGATCAACTTTGTGCTGGTGTGTTCTTGAACCAAAAGAAGAAGGCAAGCATTCGATTTGATTATTTCATATTTATTTTTAGTTCTTAGAATGTGAGATCCATGTTTCACTGCAAAAACACACAAGTTTCTGTACCTTACAAATAACTTCCCTACATTATGCAGAAGTACTGGGTTGAGAGGGAGTCGAAGAACAACTGCTTCATGTCATTTGCACAAGATCTTTCAATCACCTGGGCTGATGACAACCGGTTCTGGCAATGGGTCGAGCTCCAAGAATCAAGGTAATCTCAATCGCCCACTAGAAATAAGCATACGAAACAAATCCATGTCCTCCTTTTTATGTGCAATAACTCTTTCAAATATAGGCACTGAGCTTCAGGCTATTTTTCTATTTGCAGTGGTGAAAGCGTTGCCGGGGCTGAACTGGTAAATATTTGCTGGCTAGAGGTTCACGGAAGATTTGACACAGTTAAACTTTCACCTGGAGTTATGTACGAAGTTGTATTTGTTTTGATGCTGAAAGATCCTGCATATGGATGGGAAATTCCTGTGAACTTTAGACTCACTTTACCAGATGGAAGCACTCAACAACACCAGGAAAAATTGATGGAAAAGCCAAGAGGACAGTGGATAGAAATCCTTGCGGGAGAACTCAAAACGTCCACTCATCAGAATGGAGAAATGGAATTTTCGCTGTATGAGTATGATGGCGGCAAATGGAAGAGAGGGCTCTTGATAAAAGGTGCTGTCATCAGGCCAAAACCCTGAGAGCGTTCCAACATTATCAGCAAATGCATGTGCTTTTGTAAAAGTAATTCTCGTATTAAATAAAAATTAATCACCCCCCCTAGTTAAGAAACTGACCACCACATAGGTTCCGGTCATGTCTACATCTTCTAGATCTTGTGAACCATTAGTGTGTTATACAATTCCATGTTCTTCTTGCAATCGAGGTCCAAATGTGCAAGTGCTGCACTTGTCACCGAAACCCTGCACAAACAGGATGTTTTGTATACAAATACAAACAAGTTTTTATTCGTAGTCTTACAAAATTTTTTCAGATTAAGAAACTTACTGGCATTCTTACTTTGCCATAGTAGGTTACTCGATATATTTCCTCTTCATTATCAACCCCATTCCTACAGCAGATAGAGATCATTGTGATTATCATTTCTTTATGTATTTGGCGACATTAAGGTTAGGAAGAAGGTAGAAAAATGGTTACATGATGGCAAAGATCAACACTGAAACTGTAATTATCTCTGTTGATCTTTCAAGAAGAGTATTGCGCCCTGCAAACACAATGGAGTCAAAAGATATCCATTGCTAGGCCAAGTTGTATTTTTCAGCCCAATAACCAATTCTGTCCCAGTCAAAGGGGTGGTGAGGTCAATACAGGAAAAAGCTCCATAACCAGGAATTGTTATGCAATGCTAAACAGTAGAATGTTGTATATATATGTGTTGGTTGAAAACACAGAGAACAACTTTAAAACACAAAATGAAGACGTATTTTTGACAATTCAATATCACTAACAGCTAAAACAATATCACCAGGTTGTTCCCAGAAGCATCCTAGTAAGTCTAACATTGGCTACCAGCACCCTGAAACAGGCCTCTTGAACAGGCAATCTAAAAGATGACACTTGTACAAAGATTATAACATAGGAAAATATCGTATTAACGATCATATCATTTAAAACAAGAAGCACCCGATCAAGTGTCAGTCTATTTTGAGGTGAAAATTCTTGTATAAACAGAAACACCGCTCTACAGTTCTAACCAGTCACTATCTATGCAATAAAATCCCTCAATCATAAAAAAGGACTTGCTACTGCAAAACATAGAACAGACTGGTGATTTTGCAACCCAAAATTCAGTCTAAGCAAGAAAAAAGTACTTTATGAAATCTAAAAATATATATTTCCATTAGAATAAAAATAAATCAAAACTTCTGAAGAAATTTAGGAGCATGTAGCAACCAAAAAAAAGAAAAAAGAAAAAAAAATTGTTACGCATAAAATGACCCCAAGGTTAACTTTGAAATACATAAAAGCATCATACAAATAAAAGGAAAACTGATTTTTTTTTATTATTTTTTTTAAAAATAGTTTTGAAGGCATGCATGTAATGAAAGCTGATCCCCCATTTTCCCCCTTCCTCTAAATTTTAAGAACAAAAATTGGCCAACTATTCCTTCATCTTGTTTATCAGGCGATCAAGCAAAATTCTAAATGCCTAAAGTCCAAAAAGTAGCAGGATACTCATCAATAATGTTCAGTGGCGTGATTAGAAGATCAATAATGTGCAAGAAACAATTGACTTTAATTACTTGATACTGAAAAATTTAGGTGTATACTCTCATACTCAATCGCAATGCTTGCAACGTCGCAAGTAGTATTCCTATACCAGCAGCAAACCCATTAATTATATTCACACAAGTCTCTGATTAGAGATAATGTATATGCACACAGAAGAGAAGGCAACTAACATAGAACTAGAGACCCAAGAAAATAACCCCAAGCACACGCACATACAGGAAAAAGAATGTAGAAGTAAAAAAGGAAGAAAAACAAACAATCGATCAATGAATTTCACAATCTATACATACCATGAGATGGTTCCCTTTTTTTCACATTGTTCTTAATAAGTGTATTTTATATGCAATTTACTTCTCTTAACTTATTCAATTTTATATTTCATTGAGTATATTTCTGCCTAATCTGTGTGAATATGGTTTATATAGGTGAAAAGCTCAAATTGGGGTGATATTAAGTGAAAATCATGATTTTTGAACCAAATTGAAGCTTTACATTCAAGATGCAGCATCAAGTTGTTATGGCTCGAGAGTTTCGGCAAAGGAAGATCAATGTCAACAAGTTCAAGGACTAGATTGCACTTTAAGAGAACTTAAAAGAGACTATTTATGTCGTATTTGAAGAGTTTGAGGACCTTTGTGAAGCATTTGAGAAGTTTTAGACTTGCATAAATGAAGAAAAATGCTGAAAAGGACCATTGCCGAAAGAAAAAGTCAAATCAGGGACTGAATCGCACGTGCTGAATTAGGCCGCGGGTAGGGTGCGGTTTGCTTGCCGCTTTAACCCGTGGGAGACAAATTTTTCTGTTGGCCACGGGTAGGGCGCAGTAAGCATTCCGAGGCCACCCGCGGCGGAAAGTGTTTTGACGCATTTTTTGACCCGTTTTGATACAATTAAGGGTTCTAAAGCTTCTATAATTATAAATTGACGGGAAATAACCCAAGAACAATAGGAGGAGACGTCAAAAGGAAGAAAAAAAGAGCCAAGAGAAGGAAGAGACGTCGCAAGGAGGAAAAGAAACATGTGGAAGATCGGAAGAGCTTCTTGGATTGTTTTGTGTCTTTCAAGATTGCTTCCCGGATTGAATTTATTTTGGGTTAAGAAAACTTAGATTTAATTTTGGCATTGCATATTGGGCTAACTAAAAAAAGTTTTTTGGGTTCTTTTGATAAAAACCCCTTTTGTTGAAGGAGGTTTGAAAAATACCTTGTTTTTAAAATTATTTCTGAAAGTACCCCAAACCAATTTTTACAAAATTCATTTATTGTTATTATTATTAAATTCATTTTAATAATTTATCTTGTTGTCTGTTGCCATTACGTAATAAAATCAACCAATCATTAATACTTATGATTGTCACAAAACAGAACCACCACCCGCCTCCTATTGGTAACAAGAGATGCCTCCACCACTGTCGCCAACGCTTTAATATATGGTCACAATCCTCACCAACACATTACAAATTAGGAAAAATCATTGCAAAGCGCTAGGAAAAAAACATAATAACATAGAAAAAATTGTGTTATAGGTAATAAAAACTCTAAAAAAATATCATAACACATCGTAACATGGAAAAAAATTTGATAACATAGCAACCTAATAAACTCAAAAAAAATGGTAACAACAACTCAAAAATTCATGTGAAAATAAAAACAAAAAGAATGGTAACAAAAAAATAGTAACAATTATTGAAAGATTTGAGGGTAACAATGTAAAATGTAAGTGTTACCATTAAAATTATAGTAACAACCATTGAATGATTTGGAGGTAACAATTCAAAATGTAAGTGTTACCACTAAAAACCGTTAGAAAAACATTGTTATCTTAAAAAAATGCTTAGTAACATTTATCGTGTCACACGCTAGAAAACATTAATTTGACTGGTAACTGAAATATAAAAGAACTAAAATGAAATAAACAATATAAAAAAAAGGTAAAATGAGGCTTCGAACGAGAAATTTCAAGAAAAAAAGGATAAATAAATAAGGAAAATACACTGCCGAACCCGCCCCATCGTGAACTTTCAAGGAAAAAAAGATAAAAAAATAAAATAAAATGGAAAAAGCACCACCGGCACCGTGCCCGTCGGTCGCTGCGCTGCTAGCGATCTGTTTCTGTTTCTACTGCGAACGCAACGATGCTATCGCTGGGAATAGATCGCAGCGTTTTGCAACGATTTGCCTCCCCTTCTAATTCAAAGTTAAGTCTCTCCTAGGTTGTGGTTATACTATACATTGGTGGGTGGTGATGGCGGCGGCGATGACGGTGGGAATGATGTGATGAAGAATGGATGGTGGTGGCTACCTCTAGGGTTGGATGAGAAAAACAAAAAGATATATATCTAATTATATATAGGGTATAATAATAAATAAACCAATAATAATAAAAATAAAAATAATATATTTATTATAAAAAAACATACAAACAAATAAAAATGGGGTATATTTACAATGTATAAGGGTAAATTTACAATTAGTTTTAGTTTAAAAAGTATAATTTAAGACCCGATTAAAAAGGGGTCTATTTTCTAATTTTTCCCATTTTTTATAATTATTATGAAAAGCTAACTTAAAGAGAAAAAAAAATTGAGTTTGGGCTGCTCGGTCAGGTTAACTAATGAGTCCGTCAGTAAGAACAAATATTCGCACGTAGAGGGTTTTTTATTAGTCGAGTATCGAGTTTCAGCATGAGAAATTTTTGACAGCCTAAATTAAGTGTAATAACTTTAGGAGTATCACCATCTTTCAAATGTTGGCATAATAATGTCGAGTAGCACATTATGGTGAGACAAAGCCTTGTGCAAATAGGATGAATTTCAAAGTTAATTGAAACTGGCAAAAGTGATTAATGGCTAGTAGGTGAAATGAATGAATTATTATGCAATGCACTGAAGCGAAAATATTGACTTTGGATTATGATGCTATGATTAATTCCCAAAGCAGTGACTCAGTTGGAGATTTTGTGCACACAAATTTAACTAATAATGCACAGATTTTGTACAAATTGGTAGAGACATAATGTTTCAATATCTCACCCTCTAAATGGACATCTTAGTTTGTGGTCCTTGTCTGAAGCCCATTGTCATTTTTATTTTTATTTTTATTTTTTTCTTGGGTGATATTTATTACTACATTTATTAATTTGATTTTCATGTGCTATTGGTAATAATTTTAATACATTGTCAAGTAAAAGGTTATGGATATATTTCAGAATAAGCACACTAATAATAATATATTAACTAAACAAACGTATAAGAAATCTCATGCTACCTCCGTCCCAAAAAGATGGTCTACATTTCTTTTTTCGTCTGTTCCAAAATATGGTCCAGTTTCCTTTTTAAAAAGTAATTGAAATATTATTTCTCTTACATACCCTCCTTTAATGTTATAGTTATAAAAAAAATAGAATTATTAAAGTGAAATAATTAATAAATTAAAGGATACAATAGATAAATTATGTTAAAATTTACTCTTTCAATATTATTAAATGAACTTTTCTTAATCTATGTGAAAGAGGGAATACGACCATTTTTTTGGGACAGAGATAGTATCTAAAAGATGAGTAATAGAAATTTTGCATTGTTAGGTGTAACTAAACGTACATCATTGCATTGTAGGTGAAGCATTTGTTCATTCTTATATATAGATATCATTTTGTTGATGCTGTGAAAGAGACTAGAAAGAGTGGAAGAGAGGGCAACAAGTGCCCAAGAATCAACCACTTGAATGAATGGAGCGAGACCTTATCATTGAGAATTCTTGTTCTTGTTTATAAATGCAAGTAAACAAAAGATTAGCAAATGATTTTCTAATGAGTCAAATCTGGCTCCTTGTACAGAGCCAGATGCCGAATTAAAATCATCCAAGTCACATGAGTACAGATGCTCAATTAAAATCATCCAACTCACATGCACTCATGTGAGTTACTCACATGCACTCATGTGAGTTAGATGATTTTAATTGGGCATCCGACTCTATACAAGAAGTCAGATCTGACTCATTAGAAAAACTCATATTAGCAAATGGCTGAAATAAAATGAGGTGGGACACAACTTATTATGCATTATTAAAGACTAACTTCATGACTGTTCCCTAAGCATATGCTGGTGTTTGGACATCTCCAATGCATGTTTTTTTGGACTAAGTCCATTTGAAAAAAGAGAAAAAAAATTACATGGGTCTTATAATTCTATCTACTTTATTTATTTTCATTTTCCTCTCATTTACACTACTTTTCCTTCCTCATGTCTCGTGTAAAGTCTCAAAATACACTTCATCTCCAACTCTTCCACTACTATTTTATTATTTTTTTAAATTTCTTTCTTTTTCTCTCATCTCTTTCAATTTTCCCTCTCTTTTTTCCTATATCTCCTTCCCTTCACATTCAATTAAAATAATTATCTTCTCTATATCTCTCTCCTCTAAATCATCACAACACCACAACTTTCTATTAGGGATGCTCTGATAAGAGACGCACATGGAATTTTCCCACCTAGTCAGAATAAGATAATTGACCAAACAGAGCCTAGGTTGGACAGAAAGCCTAGGCTAAATAAAGGATTGTAACCGAATAGAACATTAACTTCATGAAGGCTCCATAGATGGTGAACAAACAGCTGCACCAGCAAACGTACAAAGCTCCCCAAGGTAAGGGCATTGAGGGCTATCCCCAAAAATCTTGTAATAAGCCATTCAAGGCCTCCCCAAGACCTGTAAAGCCAAACTGCAATCCAAGTCTTCTCCAATTTGAGGTCCAAACACATTCAGTTCCTTTGTTTACCATTTTGCATTCGCAAGACAACAAATAGATCATTATCGCCAATTTGTGACCGAACAAATTCAGACGTCAATATTACAACAAAATAGTAATAGTAAAGTCGGTAAGTACACATGTCAAACATGTAATATAATGTATTTTTATTTTTTAGTCCAGATATTGTCCCCACAGGGGACGTTCTAAATAACGAAATTGTCAACTCATGCTTTATTTGAAAACATCAAAATTTATAGGTTGATTAATTCAAATAATGGAAAGTTTTGTAAAACCAGAAAAATCAAAAGGAAACTAAAAGTAATCAGAGAAATCTTAGGCTTAATTCAATGTTTTAGAGAGTTTGTGACTCACAATT
This sequence comes from Nyctanthes arbor-tristis, assembly GCA_963692815.1. Lineage (NCBI taxonomy): Eukaryota > Viridiplantae > Streptophyta > Magnoliopsida > Lamiales > Oleaceae > Nyctanthes > Nyctanthes arbor-tristis. The sequence goes on along the minus strand of CAVNYN010242454.1, from coordinate 16,371 downwards.
TCACCATTATTGATACCCCTAATCACTAATCATCGATTCAACTTTAACCAATTTAAGTTAATGATAGAATTTCACTAAATTGATTAACTACTTCTCTCGAAATTAGTTAATCATACTTAATTAAGTCTCGTCATCTATCTCTACCCTATTAAATTCATTTAGCTACAAGAAATTCATGTAAGTTTCCCTGAAGTTCAACCCACGATGATTGCGCTAACCATAAGCATATTTTTTGCCTTGTCTTAATTAGTGTTCTTTATCGCCTATTTTGATTCAGGCGCTCCTCCCTCAATTTCAGCACAAACCAATAAACATCTATTCAACGAGCTCAAATAGATGAAAGTCATACAAGACAACAAAAAAGAATTAACTAAAAATCAATTAATTAAGCTTGAGTCCACAGTCAAGTAATTAGCGTTAACAGTAGGACTACATCGTTTGTCCCAAAAAAAGAAACTTAGTTACTAATTGAAAAAATAGAACTCATAGGGGAAAAATGTGGAAGATGAACAACATGACTGGGTTTATTGAAGAAAGTTTTGAGATGAAGATCGATGCACTAATTTTTTTCAATCTCGAACTTAAAACAAAAATTCCCAAAGCCAGCTCTATGAAATTCCTTAAAAGTACAAGTTTTCTGGTCTCCAATAGCATATATAATTGTAAAACAACCTAAGGCTATTTATAAGGGGTTAACAAATCCTAAAAATAAAAAATAGTATAAATCGTGCAAAAAACCTGCCAAAACAAGAATCTACCGATGAATATAATGCTTTGCTGGAATGCCACAAAGAACAATTATGCTCCCTATATTTCCTTCCACATTGCGCCTGATAGTTATATCTCCATGCGCCCACATTCAACTTCAACACTCTTTGAATCACCATCTTTTGTAGGCAAGTGCCACAGCATAATGCGGCCGCAATGCTATATATTCCCTCAGTCGCAAAGCTCATTTCAGTGCGCTACATTAGTTTGTCCCCTCTTTGAATCTCAACTTTCTACAGACATTTTCTCCCAATATTGTGGCCACATGGATCACTATATTGTAGCAACAAAAGAACAACCTTCAAGCATGGAATTTTTTTCATGTTCTTTTTGATCCTCCATCGTTTTCCCTACCCCTTTTTGGCACCTCCTCTTTGCAATTTTTGTAAAATTGGTCCAATATCTTTCAAAACTTTGCAAACTCAGCCTGAACCCCATCCAATTCAGTCATTTACACTTTGCCTTGAATAGGTACTTTTAACAAACCAACACTTAAATAGGTACTTTTAGCCAATAATTTAAACATTTTGAAGCAAATGAGAGTACTGAACCAATGCAAATTATACAACTATAAATTAACATAGCCATCTACTAGGATGTGTTTTAATTAACCCTCTTGTATGTAGTATATAAACTACCCATTGTGAGTAAAATCAATTTTTCTATAGAGGCAGTGTATATAAACTCTGTGTGCTTATCACTTATTCAAAACACTGGTAAATTACTTTCTCACAAATCAAGTGTTGTCATATAAACACACGAGCTCTGTAAATAAAACTCTGTTGTATGGTAAAATCTATTCAACTGTGAGCAAGGAAATTTCAAGGTAGCCTCAAAAGCAAGTTTTACCGTTAGTCTTTGACTAAAGTAATCTTCCACGACCTAATCATCACATTGTAAACCATTTTTTCTTTTAACATTTCCAATAATTTTACTTGAAGCATATTCCAAACTTTTCTATATTACAAAGGACTATAAGGGAGGGGAATCGAACTATTGATCAAAGGTTTAGGAATTAATTAAAGTACCGTTAGACCACATGAGTTAACATACTTCCAAACTTACTTGTAAGATCATTAAAAAAAGGGGTAATTTTCACTCTAAGTCCCCAACCATTCTAAATTTGTATCAATTGTCCTTATTCTTTTTTTGAGCCTACTAAGCCCCCAATCTTTCATTTATTAGCGTATTATGTCCCCAACGTCTCTTTTTGTCTCCAATCTTTCAATTTTCACCATTAATCCCTATCAATATAACTATTACACCTTTAATTCTTTATTTTCATTATACGTCCTCAACCTATTAATTTTTATACAATTTTGCTCCCATCATTTTTTAGACATATAGGACCATTAACTATTCCTTTATTATCGCGTTACGTCCCTAATAACATCTTCCTTCCTCAACATTTCAACTATTAATGCTAATTCCTATTAAAATTACCATTATACCTTTAATTATTTAAATAAAAAAACAATAAAAAGTAAAAAATTCCACCCCTCTTAGCCCATAATGATCATAGAAAAAACTCAATCTACACTAAGCTTGATGGATATTTAATCTGCATAAAAAAGTTTCCGATCTGAAAGTCAGTACAACAGATCAAATCGGATATATATCAGGGTGGATCCACAAAAAAATCATTTTCAATTTACAAAAATGAAACCGAACCTTAATGCGCTAATTCTTCTTCTTCTTTTTTGTGAATCTACAATTGGTAGATTAGATTAGGTTGAGACAGATAACAAATAGGAGGCAAATTAGGGTGAAAATCACAAAAAGAGACAATAAATTAAATTAGAATTAGAGTATAACTGTTATGTTTATTTTTAATAAATCATAAATCAATTTCTTGGGCGGATCTACCCAGTCCGTTTCCGCCACATGATTTGTCATAGATCAAGAAATTAGATCTGATTCGTCATGCTGATACTTATATTGACGGCTTTCTTCGATACTGATTTGATATCCATCTAGATTATAGATCGAGTTTTTTGTTATAATTATTTCTGACTGTTGTCATTGGGTCGTATTGAAGTGAGTTAGAGTTGATAAACTTCTTTATTTTATATTATTCTGCATTTTTTGTTTAAATCATTAATAGTATAATGATAATTTTAGTAGATATTAAGAGTAAAATTTAAAATATTAAGTATGAAAAGTGCTAATAGAGATATAATACGACAAAAAATAATGGTTGGGGCTCTTATACGCTCAAAAAATGATAATGACAAAATTGTGTAAGAATTAAAAGGCTGGGGACCTATAATAAAAATAAAGAATTAAGGGTATAGTAGCCATTCTGATAGGGTTTAATAGTGAAAATGGTTAATTTCACAAAAGGTCCACAACCTTTGGGTTAAGAATCGATTAGGTCCCTAATCTTTTTTTCCACTCCTCTGAGTCCTCAACCTTTCATACATATGCACGAAAGGTTTCTTTTCTTACTATTTGGTCATTTTTTTTAAAAAAAATAACGATTGCACCCTTAGTTTATTAACTTTAAAAATAAAATACTTAAAAAGAATAAAAAATTTAAAAAAAAGGGGAAAAACCCACCCCATCCCTACCCTACCCTACCCTTCACCTCTCCTCCCTCTAAGAACTGTCGAAAATGACAGTAAAATGCTACCATTTTGGATGGCCAAAATAGGGGGATTCACCCCAACTGCTATTTCTGGCAGCATTTTTGCTGCCGTTTCCGATAGTAAAAATTGGGGGTGAATCCCCTTGAAAACGCCGCGGGAAACGGCAGCAAATGGGAGATTCACTCCTCCAAAAATGCTTCAAAAAATATAGTATTTTTACTGCCGAAAACGGCAGTGGCAGCAAAAAGATGGGGGGAGAAACCCCCCAAACGATAGCAATGGGGGATTCTCCTCCCATCTTTTAGCTACTGCCGTTTTTTACAGCAAAAATACCGCCAGAAGTGCTGTCATTTCTAGCAGTATTTTTAGGGGGGTGAATCCCCCAATTTTTGCTGCTGGAAACGGTAGCATTTTCTGGCAGTATTTTCGGGGGTGTGAATCCCCTCATTTGCTGCAGGAAACAAGCTGTTTCCGGGAGCAACTGGGAAGATTCACCTCCCCATTAGAGGGGTGGGGGGTTTTTCCCCTTTTTTAAATTTTTTATTATTTTTAAATATTTTATTTTTAAAGTTAATAAATTAAGAGTATAATCGTCATTTTTTAAAAAATTGATCGAATAGTGAAAAAATAGACCTTTTATGCATATTTATAAAAGGTTTGGAGCCCAGTGGAGTGAAAAAAAGGTTGGAGACCTTTTGTAAATTTAACCCTAGTGAAAATTGAAAGGTTGGAGATGAAAGTGACGTGGGATATAATACGATAATAAATGAAAGATTGAGGACATGATATGCCAAAAAAATAGAGATAAAATTGATATAAAGTTAAAAAATTGTGGACTTAGAGTGAAAAATTACCCTAAAAAAATTAGAAAAAAAAAATCCGTGTATGTAATAGTTATGGTGAGGCCCAGGTCCCAAGTTTGATTTTTCAGATGGGGCTTTATTTTATAATAATAATAATAATAATAATAATAATAATATGGGCGTCTATTTATTAAAGTAACATAATAATAATAATAATAATAATAATAATAATAATAATAATAATAATAATAATATGGGCGTCTATTTATTAAACCGTTACTTGGTTCGCACGCTTTTACAACAATAAAAGGACACGGAGACCCACAACTTACGCGTTTGAGAAACACGCGCGCACAATTTTTTCTCTCCCTTTCGGTAGAGTTTCGTTTTCCTAAAATTCTTTATTTTGCCGATAATTCTTGTCAAAGAAAAACCCTTAATTCCCTTTCTTCCTCTTTCCGATTTGCAGTTAGCGGATCGTGGACTCACCGGACGCCATGGCCAAAAGCTCCTTTAAGTCTGAACATCCTCTTGGTAGTATTTTACCTTTCGGCACACACATACATCTCCGAAGATCTGATCATTTAGAAACCCTATTTTTTAATATATTTTTTAGCTTTGATTGGTATTTTACTTTGTTGTCAATTTTAATTACCTGAACCGTTTACCTCTCGGAATGTTTAATTACACGTTTTTGTTTATATTCTTGTTGATCGGATATTTTATTTTGTGATCATGATTTATGATTTGTAATTCATTAACGAATATTATTTTGTGCCATGGAAGGACTAAATTTGGTACCATATGGGTTTAAATAGACTATTTTTAATATTTATTTTGTTCGGTTACGCTTACATCATTAAAATATTTTGATTTTGTTGCATTAATGGAGATTTTCCCTTAATTTCTGTGGCTACATGGAAGTGAAGACTGTGTGGAGTCTAATTGTTCCCATTAATAAGCTTGTTTCTTGTTTTACGTGAAGTGGAACTGAATTCCCTGATTATAAAGTTCAACTCAGATGGTGGAAGGAAATCTTCACAACATTAACAGATAACACTAATTGATTTTTCTTTTTCCTTTATTGTAGGCTGTTTGGATACTTTTGACAATAATGGGTGGCATAGCCATTTAGTACCTTAATTAGGAAGGGAACAATGTTTGTTTGATTATTATGTTTAGGATTAGAATGTCTAAGAAAGCATCTTAAAGAAAGCAAAGTTTATTTTGTGCCAAGCAGTTGAAATGTTTTTGAATAAAACTTGTTTAATCAAATTTCAGTTTTTATGCACTTCCCCTTCATTTGCACATTGTGGAGCATCATCACAGAGTAAATATCTGTCAGTAATCAAAAGGGTTCTCTTTATTCGTGTCTGAAGCAAAAAAATTTATTGTTTCCTCTCTTTACTCATATCAAGAGGGTTCTCTTTATTCGTGTCTTGTGCATAAAAATTTATTTTTTCCTCTCTTTATTCATTTCTAACTGCAATTATGTTAAGTGCAAACTTATTGTTTCTTCTCATCTTAAAGGAAAAGCTAGAAAGATAGGCCATTGTGCTTGTCCGCTATACTTTTTCTAACTTTCAATGATGCCCCCAAGCTCATTCATAAAATTCTATTGCTTTTGTTATTTATCCATTTTGTTTTGTACACTAAAAGTACTGAATTTAATTGTTGCAGAAAGGCGACAAGCAGAAGCTGCTCGTATAAGAGAGAAGTACCCGGACAGAATTCCGGTATTGAAGTATTTCAGTTGTGATCTCTATTATGTTATTTTGCTTTATCAACGTATATCTTTTCAATCAGATTGTTTCCTGACAGTTTCTGCTTTCCTGCTATTTAGGTCATAGTAGAGAAGGCTGAAAGAAGTGATATTCCTGACATCGACAAGAAAAAGTCAGTTACTAATCATTATCCTATTTATTGTAGTGTATGGACATTCTTGTAGTCATATCCTCCATAAGTGATGGAAGTCTCTTCTATTCCCCCTTGTTATTGACGCTATTTTGGGTAGTTTTCGTACATGTTGAGGATTAGTTGTATTTGGAAGTTTTAGTAACCAAAATAACCTATGTACTAGGCCGAGGAAATACTTCTGTCATTGTTTAAGTGCATGCATGACTAATTGCATCAATGGAAAACTGCATTGAAAACTTTGTATCTCTCTTTATCCGATAGCGGTAACTGACGGGTATGGTGTGCAACAAAGGCACATGTATTACCATGTGACTTGGGAGTTGGGTGGGTTGAGTTGAGGGAAGTGTCAGAAACCGTCATTTTTCTGTTGTTTTAAGCATTTTTCTGTTTTTCATCATTGTCAATGTGTGTATCCTTCGTTCTCTTTTCCTCTGCCTTCTCACTGCAATACCTGGAAGTTGTATAATGATATGTTCAATCATATTGAATGCAGATATCTGGTTCCTGCTGATTTGACAGTTGGACAGTTTGTGTATGTTGTTCGGAAGAGAATTAAGCTCAGCGCAGAGAAGGCCATATTCATTTTTGTTAAGAATGTTCTTCCTCCTACTGGTGAGGAGAAAAATTTTCTTCAGTATTAGCATTGATGCGGCTACTTTTTGCAATTCTCTTTGTTTTTACTTTAAAGATTTTTTCTTTGGCCCATGAAATTGCAGCTGCCATGATGTCCACAATTTACGAGGACAACAAAGACGAGGATGGTTTCCTTTACATGACTTACAGTGGTGAGAACACATTCGGTTCATTCTGAAATGGAGGTCAAGCTATATGCTGAAGCCAAACTGTGTATATAGCCCAAGAAACCTTGTACATTCTCATTATTTATCGACCCCCTGCTTTCCCCATCTAAAAACTGCTTTCTTCTAAGTATACTGTTTACTTCTTAAATTTGGATGTGTTAATATTATCCTCTTATTTGATCTTATAATTGTTCAGTTACCCTTCTACATGATGTTTGAATTACTTATTTTCTTTTAAAAGTTTTCATAATCTGGACCTGTTGATCCTTCAACCCGATCCAACCATTTTGGTTGAGTTAATCTGATCTATAACCTACTTGATATGTTAAGAGCGGGTTGGTTTGAGCCCAGGTCTGCAGGCCCTTGTTTCTCTGTTCCAAACCAGACTGCCTAATTTTTGTTGGATGGAATCACTAATATAACGGAAGAAACAGAGATTATGTTCTGTCTGGCCGGAACTTCACAAATAATAACATGGTGCTAACTGAAACTGGCACCTTAGATGGGAATGGATAAAAATTTTGTGATAATCGTTTATTTTATTGAAATGATATCTGCAAACCAGACAGTACTAGTAGACTGGCAGCACAGAAGTTTCAAAATCGAGGGCAAACAAACTCTTGGCTGTAGCTTGTTTAGGTCGAATCGGAAATTTTCTGCAACAGTATCACCAAACATTATCGTGAAGGAGTCACAAAAAATCAATCAAGTAACAACGTATTTGAAATAAAAGGAAGAGAGGTGAAAAAGAGATGAACCCAGTGATTAAAATTCAATCAATTGATCAAGTATCAATAAGGTTATATGCGGTCCGGTTATAGAAACCTCACATCCCCTATTATCCTAATGTTATGCAACCACGTGGCAGTTTGAGCTCCGTAAGGAGGGAGGTGAAGTTTTCTTAGAAAATCCGCTTTAACTGTGTCATAATCATTATGTATTTATGTATTTGAATTACACTTACCCTAACCCTTCCAGTTTTTCTTGTCCCCCTCCTTGCATAAAAACTTGATCACAAAGATCAAAGAAAATGAAAAACTATGGGAATCCAAGTCCCAACGGCACACTTAAAAATCTATCCGAAGCCCACCTCTTACTGCTGTGGGGCTCCAGTTTCTGGTTCCACATATAGAACCAAAAGTTGATACTTTAGCGTCTGCAATGTCATTTTTTTAGACTAGGTCCATTCCATGTAAGAGAGAGACACAAAAAAAATTCGTGAGTCTTGTAATTTTATCTATTTTCATTTTCTTTTAGTCACTTTTCCCTCATTTACATCATTTTTCCTCACTTTTCCTCCCTCGAGTCCCGTGTAAGGTCCACAAATAGACCATCTACTTCACTCAATCCACTACTATTTTATTATTATTTTTGAATTTATCTCCATTTCTCTCTTCTTTTTCATTTTTTCCCTTTTTTTTCTCAATACTTCTTTCTATTCCTATTTACTTAGAATAATCCTCCTCTCTATCTCTATCCTCCACATCACTTCTACAATGCACTCCCCTATTGAAGATGCTCTTAGCAACCTGGACAAGAGTTCTACTACATTTTGCTTAATTTGTCAAAAAATTGCATAGTAAGTCCCCTAGCTATTGACAATTCTAATTTGAGTGGGAATTAATTTGGTCCCATTTAATTGAATTATGGTCTTTTGGGTTATTTGCACTAAGTTAAAATGGTAGGAGCCTCCAAAGACAGCATAATTTTCAAAATTGTAGCATCAAATTATTAAGAAAAAGTTGATGAAAATCGAAGACTGTAAGAGTTTAAACTTACAACCCATTGATTAAATAATAATAATGATAATAATAGAAATAAATACTTTATTACCAAACTAGTTTCCCACCTGTGCATTTCACGGGAACACTAATTCCAAAAAATTCAATAATAATAATAAACAATAAAATATTGAATATTTGCCAGCAAGTAAATTTCATAACAATAGCGGTAAATAAATGTTTTTTATTTAGTATTTTTATTAATAAATTACTAATAGTTACTCTCTTAGATACTCGTTTAATGTTTTATTATAATTTACTTTTTAAATTATCTTACTTATTCAATATTATTAGTTAATGGTACGGTATTACATATTGAGCATTTATCATGATACACGTATCTTCTCGATATCAGTTCGTAAGATAATACCTCATTTTAATTTGCGTAAGTACACATAATATCATATTGATATTTTAGTCTAATAAATAAACAATAATGAAAAAGAAAACATAAAAAATACAACATAGTTTACCAATTTTAGGCGGAAGAATAAGATCGACTAACTATGCTATAATAATAATAATTAAAAATATATATATGTATAAAATTTACCTAGAAAGATACAAATACAGTTTGTTAGTTTCAAAAGTAACATTCGGCTTCTTAAAGACAAATTTTCATTTTAAGAAAATAAACAATTAAAAAATATGATGAAAGTTATAACTTAATTTGACAACCCTCCCAAAAAAAGAAAGAAAGATTATATATAACCTCATTTTTTATGCAAATGAAATTGTTATCTTCTAAATCTTCAACAAATTAATTTGTTATCTTCATTTTCCAAATCTTGAAAAGGAGGTTGACATGGATAATAGAAAAATTTGGCAAGTAAAATGGAGAGAAAATGAAAACTCAGAAAATGCACCAAAATATTATACCATAATTAAATATATATATATATATATATATTGAATTATAACATCACCAGCTTTCTTACAGAACCCAACTTTAAGTGGGAAAATGAAAACCAGAGAATTAAGTGGATTAATTAATGTATATAGATATAGATATAGATGATCTAGCCTCTTACAAGTGGAGAGTAGACTTCAATTTAAACTGTAATAATTGATGAGTACTCACTCCCACTTGATACAGCTTATGACCATTTCAGTTCCATTTAACAATTTTATTTAACCCAAACTTGAGTGTTGCAATTGAAAATAGAAATATATAGCAACTCCTTGGATTATAATTCGGATCATAATATATTACGTAGCATCATTTTATTGGTTGTTTTTTGTAAAAAGTAAAAAATTGCGGTTTAACTTTTACTTTTTAACTTTTTGAAAAAAGTGAAACCAATGAAATGATGTCGTGTGGCAGATTATAATTTAGATTATAATCCAAGGGAGTTGCCAAACACAATGCTAGTTCTTTTTGCTTGGACATCCACCTCCTAATCCGCCACCAACTCCTCCTCCATTGCCTCCACCACCACAGGCTGCTCCACCCAATTCACCACCAGCTCCTCCATCTAGTCCGCCTCCAACTCCTACAAGATCACCGACTCCACCCAATCCAACTCCAACACCACTGGCTCCTCCGCCCAATCTACAACCTACTCCTCTGACTATTCCACGTATAACTCCTGCTTCGCCACTTATCCCGCCTTCTACACCACCACTAGCTCCTCTGCTGCCTAATCTGAACTTTCTAGAGAGAAAGGAGAGAAATTTCTATCTTTATTTCATTGATTAAACTTGTAAGAATAGTTACAGAGATGTTAATACATAACTTGAGTCTAAGTAAAGTGCTAACTAACTAATTAGCTAACTAACTAACTATGCTGATGTGGAAAATATACAAAACTAATTATGCACAAAATATACAAAGTGATATTCCACATCCCCCCCTCAAGTTGGCCCATGATAAGGATCAATCAAGGCCAACTTGGAGACGAGATAGGTAAACTATGGAGAAGCTAAAGGCTTTGTAAACATGTCTGCAACTTGCTCCGTTGTAGAGATATGCTGAGGAAGAACAAAACCGGACTTATAATGATGGCGGATGAGGTGACAATCTATTTCTAGGTGCTTAGTCCTTTCATGAAAAACAGGGTTGGCATTAATGTAAATGGCTGACTGATTATCACAGTACAAAGGTATAGGCAATGGGAGAGATATGTGAAAATCTGTAAGCAAGTAAGAAATTGAAAGTAATTCACACAAGGTTGAACCCATGCTTCTGTATTCAGCCTTTGTAGAGCTCCAGGAAACTTTGTGTTGCTTCTTGGTTTTCCAAGAAATCAAAGCTTTGCCCATAAAAATGCAGTAACCGGTAAGAGATTTCCTAGTCTCAGTGCAATAAGCCCAATCAGAGTCACAATAAGCCTGAATCTGAAAATCTGAACCAGTAGGAAAAAACAAGCCATTGGATAATGTACCATTCACATATTTCAGTAAATGAATAGTCAAGTGCCAGTGAGAAGTCGTAGGATTGGAAACAAATTGACTCAATTGCTGTACAGCAAAGGTAATGTCTGGCCTGGTTAAATTGAGGTACAGCAACCTACCGACCATACGTGTGTATTGACCAGGCGTAGACAGAGGTTCTCCATCCATAGAGCTAAGCTTATAACCCTTCAGAAAGGGTGTAGTGACATGTTTAATCTGTGATCAAGTCCAAAGCATACTTCCTCTGATTCAAATAGGTTCCATTAGAGGCTCTAGCAATTTCAATTCCCAAGAAGTACTTAGCATAGCCAAGGTCTTTAATAGTGAATGCTTGATCTAGTGACTGCTTAACTTTATTAAGTTATGTTTCATCATTCCCAGTCAATAACAAATCATCTACATACACTAGAACAGCCATAGAGATATCAGCAGTGTGAAAAATAAAAAGACAATGATCATTTTCGGATCGGTGAAAGCCATAGGATTCCAAGTGCTTACACAACTCCAAATTCCACTTCGACTTGCTTGTTTCAACCCATATAAAGATCTTTTCAGTTTACACACTTTACCTTGCTGTGCTAGTTTATATCCTTGCGGAGGCCGCATGTAGACTTCCTCATCTAAGAATCCATGTAAAAAAGCATTATTTATGTCTAGCTGACACAAAGGCCAGTTTCGAGCTGTAGCTAGGGCAATAAAAATTCAAATAGTAACATGCTTTACCACTGGAGAAAAAGATTCAAAGTAATCTACACCTGCTATCTGATTAAAACCCTTTGCCACAAGTCTGGCTTTGCACTTGTCAAGGGAACCATCCGCATTTAACTTCACTTTGTAGATCCATTTAGAACTAATAGGTTTCTTCCCTGCTGGAAGATCTACAATCTCCCATGTATGATTTCTTTTCAAAGCTTCTAATTCATTATTCATTGCAGTTATCCACTCAGCTTTTGTACTGGCCTCTTGATAAGAGGATGGTTCTTGGATAGAATCAAGATTAGCAAGAAAAACCAAGTAATCTGAACTCAGGTGTGGTGAAATATAGTAAGGAAATGTATTAGGTGTGTTTCTGGAGGATAAAGAGAGTTGTGGGGGCAGAGCCAATATAAGTAAAATTAGTAAGGAAATCCTTGTGCCAACCAGGTGGTCTCTTGACTCTTGTACTTTTTCTAGTTCAGGAATAGGATCAGTAATTTCAGGAACAGAGTGTATAGGTGGATGACTGAGATTCTCTTGTTCTGATGGAGAATTAAAATTGACATCTGGAACATGTGAAGGAGAAATGGAGGGCTGATTTATAGGTAGTGTATCAGAGGAAATAGATTCTCTGAATTCAAAGATAGAATCATGAATAACAATGGGTAATGGCAAAGATGCAGAACTAAGGTCATGTTTCTGATATGGTAAAACATTTTCATGAAATAACACATCTCTGGAGATGAAAAGTTGTTTGGAATTAAAATCATAAAGCTTGTACCGTTTCTGTCCTGTACTAAACCCCAAGAAAATACACTTAAAACTTTTGGGAGAGAACTTGTCTTTGTGGGGCTTAGTGTTAGTGGCATAACAAAGACATCCAAAGGTTTTTAAATGGCTGTAAGTAGGAGGTTTGTGATGAAATAACTCATAAGGAGTTTTCCATTGTAGAAGTTTGGTAGGAAGTCTGTTTATTATATAAGTGGCTAAGAGTATAGCCTCACCCCAAAATTGTTTTGGAAGGTTTGAGTGAAACAATAAAGCTCTGGCTATTTGGAGTAAGTGTTTGTGTTTTCACTCCACTACTCCATTTTATTATGGGGTATATACACATGATTTTTGATGTAGTGTTCCAACAGTGGAAAGGTAAGTTTGAAAATCATGGCTGAGAAATTCAGAGCCATTGTCTGTTTGAATCGTTTTAATAGCTTTACCAAACTGTGTTTTAACCAACTGGTGGAAAGCTTTGAACGTATTCAAAACTTGGGCTTTGTGGTTCAATAGGAAGGTCCATGTACTTCTAGTGAAATCATCCACGATAGTGAGGAAATATTGAGTACCAGAAAATGATTGATGTTTATAGGGCCCCCATAAATCCATATGAATCAAAGAAAAGGGTTCTAAAGTCTGAATAGAGCTCTTTAAGAAATGGAGTCTTTGCTGTTTTGCATAAGCACACACATCACATGGTAAAAGATCAGTTTGAGTACAATGAGAAACAAGGTCCAAATGTTGTAAAACCTTTAAAGGCACATGGCCAAGCCTATTATGCCATAGGTGTACAGAACTTATTTTGGACTTATTACACTCAACAGATGAATTATTAACAAAAATGGAAGAAATTGGATTACTGATAAGAGGATAGTATCTCTGTAGAGTTGAAAGGGAGAAGGAATACTTGTCCAGGATATATAGTTCCTTGTAAACCCTTCCAATAGCCAAGAGTTTCTCAGTCAAGGGGTCCTGTACCAAGCAATAATCATCAAAGAAAGTGAATTTCAGTTTGGAAGTCTTGGCTAGTTTTCTGACAGATAACAAATTAAACTTGAAGGTTGGTACATGTAAGGTTTCAAATAATGTGATACTCTCAGTCAAATGAATGGATCCTTTATGCTTGACCATAGTTATGGTCCCATCTGGTAAGAAAACTGGAAGTGATTGAGCAATAGGTGTAGGGACGGTAAAACAGTTTATGTCATGGCATATATGATTAGTAGCCCCAGTATCAACTATCCAAGTACCTACCTCTAATTCATGAGTAGTACCTAAAGCAAAAATTTTCTGTGGATTAAGAATAGAACCTGTGAAATCCCATAGGTGAGTAAAATTCACCATGCTTGAGGATTCAGTGCCTTTGCCCTTCAAGAGTTTCACCAGCTCTTGCTGAACCAGATTAGCCAAATTAACTTCTACCAAAGGATCTCTTGTTTGTTCAGTTCTTTTTCCAGTCTCCAGTGGGGTGTCTACAACATGACCTGCCACAAAATTCACAGGTGTTTTCCCTTTGTTTCCTTTTTTTTTGGTCCTTCAACTGTTTGTACCAATCTGGATAGCCGTGCAACTCAAAAAAAGTATCCCTTTCATGTCCATTTTTGCAACAATAGGTGTAGTACAACAGCTTCTTTTCTTCCTTATTGAGAACTGACCTTTTTCCTCCTGCTGTATTTCCACCCAATTGTTTATAACCTTGTGATTTCACCAATAATGCATTCAGCTCAGCATTATCTCCAAAAACTGAGTGTACTTGTTTTTGTTTTTCAACAGTTTGAACCATAGTATAAGCTCTATTCACAGTTGGCAATGGTTCAACAACTAGAATCTGGTTCCTCAAATGTTCATATTCATTGTTAAAACCCATTAGAAACTCCATTAGCCTAGTCTGAGAAGTCATATCAGCAACCAGTTTTGCTGATTCACAACCACAAATAAGAAGAGGTGACAGATAATTCAACTTATCCCACAATTGTTTAAGTTTGGTAAAATACTCAGTGACAGTCATATTTCCTTGAGAAAATGATGCAATTTCCCTACGAATCTGGTAAAGTCGTGGACCATTACATCTACTAAACCGTTCCTCAATCTCAAGCCAAAGTTATCTAGCAGTGGATACATAAAGGAAAGCATTCACTATCTCTTTCGCAATAGAATTCAATAACCAAGATGTGATCATGTAATTAACACGGCACCATTTCTCATATGTAGATGAAGTTTTTGCTGGAATTGATACAGTTCCATCAATAATTCCCAATTTATTCTTTGCACCTAGGGCAATCCTGGCTGATCTACTCCAAGCCAAATAATTCTTACCAGTCAATGGAGCTGTAACAAGAGTCATTCCAGGGTGATCCGAGTTATGCAGCACCAAAGGATCTTCTTCATTCCTCCCGCAATCAAGCTCTCCTACCAAATCTGCAAGTTCTGGATCTTCAGCTTCGATTCGGACATTATCCCGTGGAGTCGCAGCCATTAGTGTTTTGTGATAGAGAAATCAGCAACTCAAAGGAAGAATCGAAACTCAGGACTTGAAAATCGTGAGATTAAATGGAAATTTTCAGATATAAAACCCCCACCTAAGCTCTGATACCATGAACTTTCTAGAGAGAGGAGAGAAATTTCTATCTTTATTTCATTGATTAAACTGGTAAGAATAGTTACAGAGATATTAATACATAACTTGCGTCTAAGTAAAGTGCTAACTAACTAATTAGCTAACTAACTAACTATGCTGATGTGGAAAATATACAAAACTAATTATGTACAAAATATACAAAGTGATATTCCACATAATCCACCTCCACCTCCTATACTCGCACTGGTTTCTCCACCACCAAAACCTCCTCCACCTCCCACACCTCCAAATCCGCCTTCAGCTCCACCACCACCCGCTACACTAGCACCACTAGCTTTGTGAAAGAGCCCCTTTTCATCGCTAAAAGAACCCTCCAAGGCAGCAAGTTCCCTTGCAGTGACAGTGCAAACAAGAATACCAATAAAAGCAAAGAGAATAAATTTGAAGCATTTATATGTATAGTATTGCTGCAGCAAGAACTCTAATTTCAGAACTCAACAAAATGTGGTTTTTATACTTTTAAAAAAAATAAAAAAATCACTGTTTACCGAAATGGAAAGATGGGGGATTTAAATCCAGCTTCTCATTCACACCCACTGATTATAAAGCAATAATAAGACTTTTGATGCGTAATATATCCCCACCCAATTCAAAATTCTGTCTCTTATGTAAATTACAAATTACACGTACGTATTCATGCAAACATGATGCAAAGAATCAAGACCTACAGTAGGAATGCATTCATTCCATTAATGAGAAACTGATATATTAATCATCAGAAACTCTTTTGTATTTGATAGTGAAGTCTTCTCTGTTAGTAAGATAGAAGAAATATCAATTAGCTCTCGGTCATTTAAGTATTTGGATCCAATCCCTCGTTTTACGGGTAAATTAATGTTATTTATCACTAATCAACGTCTTTATTTAGGTGACATTAAACCATAAAATTACTTTTATATATATCACATGTTTCTATACTTAATTAGACTTATCATTTATTTAAATTGCCGATGATCAATTGCGGATTTACATAGTCGGCCTCTCTTCATGTACTTTTTACTATTTATTATTATTATTATTATTTTTTGGGGGTATTTATCCTAGACTATATGTAATCTGCATGTGGTTCTTGTTCTTCCAGGAGTCTTGTATATAAATTTTACTATAAGTAAGACACTTATGGTCACTAAACTTTTTAGCTGATTACTAATTCGTCAATGAACTTATCTTTAAGTTACTAAACTATCATTGAAGTTCAATGTGTTACTAATTGGT
>CAVNYN010242452.1:0-14734 GCA_963692815.1 Nyctanthes arbor-tristis | reverse complement strand
TCCCAATCACTATCGCTCATACTGGTTCCAGCAACTTTGTTAGAACAAGGAGAAGGTTTTCCTTTGAAAGCTTTAAATTGCCCAATCAAAATCAAGAAATTCCAGACTTGTTCTAGCCACAAGTCAAACTTGATTATCACAAATTCGCACTTTGTCATATCTTTCCTCTGCTCCACCTCGAACAAAACCTGATGCTCTGATACCACTGTTGGGAATTAAGGTAAATTCCCTGATTACGCCCGCAGGACCGTTGTTCAAGGTATTTAATTGAGACAAGAAAAATAAAAGAATGAAGACGAATTTAACGGACTGTCAAAACTTTCCACTATATGATTAAAGTTGCTACAACCATACAGAATTTTCACTAGCCAAAACACATCCCCCAAGTATTACAAGAAAAATATACCAAGCTTTACATCATCTACCAATTTCTACCCTTTGCCTAAGCCGCGAAGAATTAAAGAAATCCCAAGACGCTAAGCTATTATTTTTCTTCACAAGACTCTCTGACCCGACTCAAGTGGCGCCCCGAGTTTTACCACACCTAATTTTCTACCCTTCGAACAAACCACAAAGAGTTACAAGAAACTTTTCGAGGTGCTAGACTCACTAATTTTTCTCTCAACTCACTTGTACCACTTGTGTATAAAAGAAGAAGAAAACATCTCTATTTATAGGTTTCGTTTCCTTGGAAGACAAGACAATCCTTCTATGGTTTGGATTCCTTTTCCTCCTAGGATTCTTCTTCTTTCCCTTTCCTTTTCCTTTTCAACTTTAGATTATTTTTGACAACAAACCCAACATTTCTTAGCATCTAATGATGTCCCTTCTTGATCACCCGGACTAATTTTTTGTTCTCGAACCAATACTTTTTGTTTCTGTAACCGGGGATGATCATTATCTGGGTTGCACTTCTTTTTCCTTGTCTTCGTGCTTTTGTTGTTCTTAGCCAATCCCTTCTCTAGTACCATTGGGTGCCGCTGCGGCGGCGATGAATGCTCTTTCTCAATAAAATCATTTGAATCCGCAACGTTATTGTGACCAATATTGTCACTGTCGACCCCCGTAATTCTCCACTACATCGGCCAGAGGATGTCCAATTTTGTTGTTTTCTAGTGGCGCTGGCTCCGTTATATCTTGTAACATTGGCGATGAATCATAGTCCAAACTATCTAGATGACATAAATATTCAAAACCCTCGAGAACATTCGATGGTAAATTCGACATTTACCCAATATCTAACTCGATAATTGTCCTCTATTGAAACACTAAAAACATATAGAGAAATGAGAAACAAACTTGTACTTCAAATGATCCGCGAATCCGGTTGCAATACGATCAGCTTCTCCAGCGATGTCCAAACTTAAAACCCTTTTCTTCCAAAAATTCTGCCATCCCTAGATTTTCCAATGACAGTTTTCACCCTTGAACAAAACCCTAGTTGTATGAACCCTAGAAGAACCCAAAAAAAAAATTAAAATTAAAAAAATGTGAAAATCAGCACAAAATATATCCAAAAAGATCAAATAAATATCAGATATAATACCATAAATTTCATGGGCCTTTTGAAGTATAAGAACCACAAACAGAAAACCATATATGAGCGATTTTTCTGCTGATTTGAAGAAATAGAAAACCAGAGATTATTATTAATGAAATCAATATATAGAATAACTTGATAATGAGCGCACAGAGATCCAAAATCAGAAGTCAAAGATTAAAAACATATATGTAGGCGCAACTAAATTACTAAAACTGTCATATACACATACAAGTCAATTGCTAAAATGAATTATTTCATTAAACAAAGTGTTTTTTTTAAGGTTAATTTGTGGATTATGGACAAGTGCCATCTTGGATACCATGAATAAATAATTTGATTTTGTGTCCACAACATCTTGATGCAATAAATGTTTCTTGTATAAAAAAGGCCGGTCCGGAACAAAGTATAACAATGTAATACATTTATTCATGATAGTACAAGTCCTTCTTTCCCTAGTCTACTCAAGCCCAACTTCGTGATCTACTATACAACCACGCTAGCTATTGTTCGACTTCTTTAGTCAGCCAATAATAACTTTTTTTATACAATTGGGCAACTTTAATTTAGGGAGGGATGTAGACCCGAATTTAAGATCTCGTCCTGGTCGGTAAGGGTGCTATCTACTACTTGAACTATTACTGTTGGTTTCAATAATAAAATTTAGGAGCTATATCTATTTTATCTTAAAAGTGCTTTTTTGATAAATGATTTCTAGAGACATTTTAAAAAGAAATGTGAAAATAAATAATTTGTTAGGAAAAGTGTATAGTTGAAGATAATCCTTTGTAGCTATCTAGCATTTAATATGCAATCTATAAATGGATTTGAATTTTAAATTACTGGACTAATGGCAGCACATTATTAAGTCATATTTTTTATGCAATATAAGCTTTCACATCCTTTTAGTCATTAACTCCACATAACATTATTAGGAAATATATACAAAAATTAAATTTAGATCTATTTATAGGTGGATTTATAAATTGTTGCCAAAAGGATTGAAAATTTTGCTTAATTAGTACATTAAGGATCTAAACTTCAATTGATAACATTGCTTTGATTTATGTTTAAGAAAGTGACCATAGAAATTGAACTTATGACTCTTCTTGATCCTTTTTTTTTTTTTTTTGAGAAAATGACTCGTCTTGATCTTAATTAGGGTTGAACTTGGCTTTTTCTTTCTTTCTTCTTCTTTTTTTTTAATGATATATGGCTTATCAACAGTGATAAAATGCTTAATTACCTAGCTAGCCAGATAGAGAAATGGTATATGTCAAAAGGAGAGTTAGTTACTATACTTGGTCGGGGAGTGTAGAATTTCATTGTTGAGTATCAAAAATAGACCATGTACTAATACACAATATGGTACGTGGAATGTAGACTAATTGGTCGATATATAAATGCACTCTTCTGTATATGAACATGCCTCAGTGAAAAACGAAGTATCGTAATTTCTCCAAGAATAATTCTACGTGTGCTCTTCCGATCTAAATAAATAAAAGAAAGAAAAGAAAATAAAAAGAAAAAGAAAATGAAAGAAAGAAAGAAATACACAGTTTCATTCAATGCATGTATCTCACATGTGTAAAAGTAGAATATATTTTCACGTACACATAACGTTGTTCTTTTTTCAATATTTTGAATTCATATTTTTGGTTGAATATATTTTTGTAATTTTCGCTTGAGGAAATTAGATAAATTACCTATTGTAAGATAATTAATAATGGTCTCAATTATACCTATAATTCAAAATTATTTGTAAATTTATCCTTCTAAATTGCAAAAATACACCTCTTTTATCTTATTTTTTATTTTTCATATTTATTTAATACAAATATATTTTTGTAATTTTCGCTTTGTGTAAATTGTAACGGATACCATTGGATCCAAATTGAAAAGGCCCGAATATTGAAACTTTATGGGCTAATAATTGGGCCCATTATCGGGCTGTTGGACCAAAGCTATAAATAAATACAACAGAGAAAATTAGTCAATTTACCTGTTTTTGAGTACCCAATTTAATTTTTACACCTTAGTTGAAAGTAATTCTAAATAAACCCCATTAAATTGTAAATATACCCCCATATTTTGTTTTTTTAATGATTTTTTATAATAATTAAATTCTTATTTTTGTTATTTTAATTTTAATATTGATTTATTTATTTATAACCTAGATTATATATATATGTGTGTGTGTGTGTGCGCGCGCGCTTATATGAATATCTATATACATAGACACACATATATAAAACTCTAGCTGTAACTCAAACGCCTCAACCCCCCACTGCTGCCGTTGCTAGCACTATAACACTCCACCACGGTGCTACTGCTGCGTCTCTGCTATTTGATATTGCCTCCAGAACAGTTTTGGCGGCTGAATCTGCATTTTCAATTCTCTTTTTTAAATTTTCACACATGGAGGCTGAAAAACTTGTTGGTCATTTTATCTTTTCCATTTTTTTATCATTTTGTTACTATTTATTAGGGTTGTTACCATCTTCCGGTTGATTTTTTTGTTCATTTTTCTATGTTACTATTCTCGTTGTGTTATGAATTTCCTCTTTTTTTTCTCTTTTTTCTTTTGATTTCTCTTTTTTTTTTACTCGTTATGTTACACTTTATGGTTGATTTTTTTTTCTTTTTTGACATTTTGTTACCATTCCCTGATTTTATTTTGTTACTATTTTCCATATGATAACATTTGCTCTCCAAATGGTAACATTTTTTGTTCTTTGAACGGTAACATGTGCTTGTGGTGGTGATTCTTTGCGGACCAGAGTTGAAAGCGGCGGCAACGGCTACACTGAACACACCTATTTGTTTATTGAAAAAATTACTACTTTTTAGGGAAGTTTTAATTAAAATTAATAAAGAATAGAATTTTAATTAAAATTAGTTTATGGTAGTTTTACAATTACTTAATTGTGGGTATTTTTCAAATACCTGCTACAAAAGGTGGTTTATACGTAAACAACCTGATACAATATTCCTATAGATTGCAAAACAATGGACGACAAATTGAGCGGCGGCGGCGGCGGTGGTGATATGGAGATAAGGCGCCTCGCCTTTATACCAAGCTTGACGTCGAGAAGTTTGGGCCCTCGATTTCTTCCGCCGGTGGAGTTGATACTTATGTTCAGAATTTGATAGGTTTCCTAGATACGTTCTTGGAGTATACAGAACATGGGGATTGGAAATTAACCAGGCGGACGAAAAGAAACTCACAGCCGTTAGGTTCAGTACGGAAGTCATACAGATCCAACCAGACAATCCACGGGTAGATACATCTTTTGCTCTTGTTCTAATCCACGGGTATTGTATTTGAAGCTATTTCTATATTTTCTTGTTCTTTATTGATGTTGCCGGCATGAGAAATTATGCATAAGGTTCAAAAGATTTGAGGTTTTTAACTTATTATTTATACATTGTGCTGCTAACAATTTTCTGATTTCATAAACACACACCTTATTATGTACCAGAGATGAGAGAACTATTTTAAGTTTCTGTGATCGATCTGACAATGTAGAGAGCATTAATGCACGTTAAAGTTGTTTTATATATTTAGATTAGATAGTATAAAATGTTTGAAGAAGGTTCCTAAAGAATAATCTTGATGTTGACACACAGGTTTATACATCAGTTGAATATATGAATTCTTTCGTGCAGTATATATGTGTTTATCATCTAGTTGGTTTGGAGGCTCTTATACACTGCAGCATCATGTTTTAGGCAATAAATACAATATCATGATTTACCTAACCTCCAGTTCAAGGAGAGAAATTTCCTTTAATTTGTTTATTTATTTTTTTTTTGTGGGTGTTATTTTGTTTAGGTTAAAGTGAAACGACTATTCTGATTAAAAGTGCATTCTTGGGTATCTCTTAGCGAATGGATGTAAAGAGCTTCATTTTTCAGGGATGGGAATGCAGGTACCAAGTATTTGTGAGATTTAATGCTTATTGGCATGAGGAATTGAATTTTGTTGCGCTACTTGCCGAAAACAATTGCTACAACTCATGTATATGGTAAGCTACGTACATTGTGGAAGAGTCACTTTTATCTTTTTCTGTTCATTCCCTTGTGTGTATAGAATGGTCAAAATTGCTTGTGCTCTTTGACCTACTTATCCATCTGGTCTCATGGTGTAAATTATATAGTTTGGGAGCATTTTCCCCCAACTTATTTATCACACGGCTTCATAACTTTTCCTACTTTTAACCCATATCTTCCAAAATTATCATACTTCCCCAACAGAAACCTCTCCCAACTAAATTCATAATTTGATGTATGATCAATAATGCATGGTGATTGGGCTTACCTCACTGGTGTTTGAAAGCTTCATTTTTCTTCTTGATTGCTTGGTGATTCTCAATGCGATGTACTTTTCAAGTGATTATCAAATAGAAGAGGAGCTTTCTAGCCGGTCACATTTGAAGTTCATTATGTTTGTTTTTGGTTGTATTTGTTCATTAAAATAAGAAAGAAAGGAGCTTCTGGTGAGGTAGTGTAAGAAGAAGAAAATTTGATCAAGGGTTAGTGTAGTGGTAGAAATTGTGGGCCTTACACGTATATCTTCGATTCAGTATGTTGTGATTCAGTTTCTTGTCTATTGAAATAAAAGTAATAATCTTCTCACTGTGGATAACAAAGAAGCATATGCATTTTGAAACGGCAAATTTGTTGTTTTCTTGTTTATTGCTATGTTAACTAATGGTATATATTTGTGATATTAATAAATAATTATTGTAAAGTGTGGACTGATAATGCTATATATTTGTAGGCATCATAGACAGCGGGTTGTGCAGAAGCTTGGAACTAATGCTGCACGCTCGGAACTTAAGTTCACAAAGGCGATTTTGTCTAGGAACAGAAGAACAATTACGCCTGGGTTCACCTTGTTTTGAGCTAGAAAACCATTTTTTCTGTGTTGTTGGTTTTTACTTTTTTCTGTTCTCCCAGTGCAAGAGATTTAGATTACATTTCTTTTTGCAGTGGGTTCGTCAGGCATTAATTTGGCAGATGGGAAGAAGAACTTATATTTTGTGATAAATTCATTAAAGATGACAATTGCAATTACTTTGCTTGGAATCAGGTAATTTATGTGGAATTTCTTAACTGCCAATTTGGTGTCGCGGTAAAAAGTAGACCGTGTGGTTTAAATACATCATGTAATCTCAAAGTTAGGATGGCGCGAATCTACTAAGAGCAAAGCTAATGTTGGATGAAAAAGCCCAAATTTGGTGTTTTCCACCCATAAATTGTAAATAGTGTATCGGGTGGAAAACACCCTTGAAAACCTTTTCTCCCTGAACATTATTTCATTAGCCTTCGGAGTGTTTTTCTGAGCCCTAAAATTGTAATGCTATAGAATGAAGGATTATCTACTCATTTGATCAAATCACATGCTGTTAAATTATCGTCTCTACACCATCAGTTTGCATGCAGACATATACTTCTAACAATTAAAATTAAGTCTTATATATCCGTCAACCGCCATTTAGATCAGCAAAAAATATATATGCCTCATTATTACTAGAGAACTGAAAAACAAGAATTTAAGTTCACATAAATAGTATACAGTAATATGTGCCAAACGTTACATGCTAGAGATATTTGTTGGTCCAATATTGTTTAGCATTCCGGTGCACACTCTGCCATCATTCCATAATAGTCCTTGAACCTCGTAATTTTTTTAAAAATACTTAAGAAGTAAAATTTAGAGTCCAATGAGCATGTACTTATCTCCTCATGCTAAAGAAAACTTGGAAACTTGTATGAAATTCACTCTCAAAATATTTACTTTCTCCAGCGATACACCATAACAGAAATGTGTTATACTGGTAATTATGATAGGGTTATGCTACATTCCCTTGTCGAATCACTTGCTCGATTACTTGTCATTAAATAACTATTTAATACATTGGCAAAAACACCCTTACATTTAATTGAAATACATGGGCAAAAAGACACATACACCCCACCAAGTCACCAAACAAGCAACTCAATAAGGAAGAATAGCACTATCCATTATGATATATGGACTGTAAAATCAGCATTTTATGGAGTTGGGAAACTTTGTAATCATAATCAAAGTATAACTGACATGCAGATTTTCTGTTAAGAGCGCCAAGAATAGATTTAGGAAAATTATTGAGCAGAGGACAAAATCTAGCTAGAAACTACCACGCTATTATAAACAGGCCAAAGTAGACAACTAAATATATTAGACATTATCTACACAACTAAATATATTAGACATTACCTACAGGCAAACACACTGGTGTCATCTAATTTTGAGAGTTGGATTGAAAAACCAACTATAAGAAAGCTAAAGTATTATCTTTAGAACATTAGCAACCTTTTGACTGTGCTTCAGATTCTTTGATATATTTACACTGAGATTGAAAACATAAAAACGGGAGGCATATCAAAGGTTATCATGTTTCTAAGCTAGACAGTCAGAAATCTCTTATGTTCCTTGCTCGTGGACCCAATTATTGTTCTCATTTGTTGATTGATCTATTTGTTTATTTGAATAACATAATTCTCTTTCTGATAATATATCGAGTATGTAAATATGATTTTGTTGCTTTTAATTGCTCTAGTTGTATGAGATTGTGTGTAGTGCTCAATAGCGGAGTCAGATGTTATTGGAGAGGTGGGCTGGAAGAGTGAGACGTATAGTACACACGACTTTTAATTACCCTGTATATATAATTTTTTTTTTACAAGCTAAATTTTTTTTCCCAATTTTTTTTTTTTTTTTGGGTTGGGGTGAGTGTTTTTTTTTTTTTTGGGGGGGGGGGGAGCCCATCATGGCCTCCTAGCTACGCCACTGGTAGTGATTGCAATGAATTTGCTAAATGGCACCCATGAGAATATTTTAAGGCTTTGCAAAATAGAGTTGAAAAGATATTATAATGGTAATGCAGAATTTGGAGGATAACGGCGGCATATGCTTTGATGATTATGAGTTCAGAAGGACTATTATCTCATAAGTTTCAGTAGTTAATAATTTATGAATTACCTGTTAAGTACACATTTCTTGGTGTAATACTCTTATACCCTGTTGTCCCGTAAGTTTTCTTCAGTATCAAGCCTTTGTTATGTATGTTCTCTATTTTCAGTTTTATGATCTTATGGTCTAATACGTGATTCTCCCCTCATTTTTTTTTTTATCAAAAATTGTGTTGTCTGCAGAGATTGTTTGTCATGACAAATTCCAGCCCAGAAGATCTGAAGGACATAAGGGTTTCAGAAATAGATTATGCGATGTCTGCCATTCATGTCAAACCTGAAAATGAACATCCTTGGAGGTACCTTAGTGCACTTTATAGTGGCAGATCTAAAGAGGTTGATAAGATGTTGGATAATCTTTTCGTGCGTGTTTTTATCATGTGGAAGGGATTTCAACGTAGAACCTTTAAGGACTTTTGTAACAGATAAAATGGATACCATAGAGGCTCTTAAACCAGAAGTTAGACTAGAGAAAGATAGATATATAAATGCTCTTGAAACGCTTGTAGTTGTTGTATCTCGTGGATACAAACCAAGCGAGGAGGTGATTTAGGTGATGCCTAAGCCATGTCCAATTGATGGTAGCTTTTGTCGATCCCATGCCATTTTTGCAATTTTGAAATGCGTAGATCCAGGGAGGACAGATTATTGGAAAGTGCTTATAGATATGATTTTGGGAGGCCCGGAAGAACGAAGTGAAAGAGAGAATTAATGCCTTGAACAGGAGATACAGCTTGCAGTACCAGCAGCGCATCTTAATTCTAGTTTGCCCAGAAATGAAGGAATTGGAGCTGAAACAGTGCATGGGTCGGTTTAGCTTCAAAACTATTATTTATTTGTGATATTGAAGTGTTAGTATTCCCAAAATCTAGAGTTAGTGTTTGTTTTTGTCCTGTAAAATGACCATCTGGTTAGATTTTGTTTAAGTTGCTGAAGTTTATTTAATTGCGTTTATTTTTCGCATTATTAACCATCTAAAGTTCCTTCTGTATTGCCTTGCAAATTTGCCAATTATATAATTTTGAATGCAGGATGCTTCTACAATTAAAGTTCTCATCCATAAGGTTTTCATCAAATAGTTGTAACGATGGATGTTAAGGCACTTAGATTTGTATTGATTTTACTATTTTTGATAATGTAGAACTCAAATTTGCTTGTGATTTCATGTGCATGATTTGTTGAACTGGCCATAAAAATTTGTTTTCTATTGATGCATATATGGATAATGAGAGTTGATGGTATACTCATCATCTTAAAAAAATGTCGTTCTCTACTTCCTCTTTCTATGTTCGTAATTTCTTGTCCATATCTTCTAAAAAGGGGAAATCGGTTGAGTAGAGGGGTACTCAAAAACTTGTATCTAAAGAGTTTGACTAGAAAAATATGATTAAAAATAAGGGTAAATTTCCCAAAAGGTCCCCAACCTTTGCAAAAAATAACAATTTCATCCCTTACTTTTTTTCAAGCATGTAGGTCCCTAACCTTTCAAAAATATGCACACAAGGTCTCTACATACTACTTTTGTCAATTTTCATTGTTCATTTTTAAAGACAATTTTACCATTTATTTAAATTTAAAAAATAAGAACATAATTTTTAAAATTTCATTTTGATCTCTCTATCGTTTTCTCTTTTACACACACACATATACATATTCATCTGTATATATTTTTTCATCCACTCACTTAAGACAAGTTATATATATACATTGATTAAAACCTTCAATTTACCAATAAAAAGGGTCCTCCCCCCATTTTTAACCACTAATTCAAACCTTCATACATTTTAATTGTTTCAATTTTTATGACTTGATATATCAATCACATCTCAATATCATTACTTATTTAGGTTTAAATTTTAAAGAGATTATTGTCTAAAATGACTCTAACACTAGTGGTGATAGTGTTAGGTAAATGAGTGGAAAATATAATATATTAATCAATGTGTATGTATAACTGGTGTTAAGTAGGTGTGTAAGAAAGCGATATACAAATGAATATGTACAAGTGTGTGAAAGAGAAATCGATAAAGCAATTAAAATGATTTTTTTAAACTTGTGTTCTTACTTTTAAAATTTAAATAAAGAGTAAAATTATCTTTATAGAAAAAGTGAATAATGAAAATTGACAAAAATATTATGCAAGAACTTTTTGTGTATATTTTTAAAAGGACGGGGAGCTACATGATTGCAGAAAAAAGGTTGGGGAGGAAATTATTACTTTTTACAAAAGTTGGAGATCTTTTGTGAAATTTACGCAAAAATAATTCAAAACCAATTAAAATATATATTTACCATCTTATCAATTATTATCCACTCATTGGAGATCGCTTTCCACATTGTTTCACGGCTGAGTTGTTTAGTAGGCGGGGTTGGATTCATTGAAGATCTCTTCCACCCATCAATTGAAACCACATTCAAGGTCACCTTCCACCTTCTTGAAGCTATGCGAAAAGCTTAGCTCGATGCGTGCCACAATTTTGTTAGCACTCCTTACCGTTACACTATCCTTTTCGTTTTCAAGTTTCCAAATTATGGGTTGTCACAATTTTGTAACCCCTGAAAACATGTAGTTAGAAGTAGGGTTGGGCGAAAAAACCGTCAACTCGGTAAACCAAACCGCCCGAACAGGTTCCGGCCGGTTCGGTTCGGTTCGGTTTTTTCAGACCGCGGGTTGGTCTGCGGTTTCAAGTTTGGCGAACCGAACCGGACCGACCCGGTTCGGTTTAGTTGGTTTATAGCTTTTTTTTTTTATTTTTCCACCCTTTAAACGCGTTTTCTAACTTTTCCACGATTTTTTTGCCTCAAAACACTTTTAGACTTGCATTTTCAGCCATATATTCACAAACCACAAAGCCAATCACAAAATACCATTTCCTCAACCTAACATAGAGAGTTGAGAGCTAAATTTCAAAATTTCCTCAGAAACTTCATAGTGTTTGATAGTGGAGATCTCAACACAAAATCCAGATTCAACTCAAAATCTCCATTTGAAACCCTACTCCATTCTGCCGTGCCACTACTCTTCTCTTCCACCGGACCACCTAGCGCCGCTGCTCCTAGTTGCGTACACTGCTCGCGCGACTGCAGGCGCTTTCCCAGCGCGATTGCTGGCTGAGCCCACGGGACTGCCTAGCGCGCGCCCGCGTGATTGCTTGGCAAGCGTCCCGCAAGACACTCCGGTTGCGCAACCACGAGCTACATGACCTCCGGCACTGGCGGCCAGTGATGCTGTTGACGCCGCTGCCCACCACTACCGCCCCTCTATCATCTCTTATGCCTTAAAAGTTTAAAACCCTAAATCTATCTATATGTGGCCTTAAGTAAATGAGAAATGGCCAATGGGCCTCAAGATTTAAATAGGCTGAAATAGTTTTTACATTTGGGCTGAAATATATTCCACTTTTAATATAAAAAAGGGGAACCCGACCCAACCCAACCCAACCCAACCCAAACCGACCCACAACGGGTCAGTTTGGGCCGGTCTCGGTTTACAGTTTTGCAAACTGATTGCATGTTGGGTTGGTTTCTAGTTCGGGCCTAATCTAGCCCGACCGACCCGACGCCCCAGCCTAGTTAGAAGATTTTGAGATGGCCAAATTTGATTTTATGATTCCGTAAAATCCAGTAGTTGAAATTAGTGGAGCTTGTTTACCAACTACACTGATTTGCTATTTCCAATCCGATATATATCTTAAAACTATATATAGTCTCAGTTTAGTATTATATATATGACACTATATATATATATGGCGTACACTAATGTGTTCCACTGGCTACAAATTGGAAAGGCCCGAATATTGAAAATTTATGGGCTAAAAGCGATATAATGAAGGGAGCCCAAATCCATTAACGGCAACAAACGCACGGAATGTCTTCGCCAACCGTCTCCTTCCAGTCTACTGCTTCCTGTATTTCCTCCCTCCGGAGAGCAACAAATGGTCGGCGTTCCTCCCGTACGACGTCGTTTCAGAAGCTCAGGAACGGTGCATTTTGTCCTGGGAATGGGAAATTTTTTAAGAAGAAACTCTCACCTCCTTGTGGATTGCCTTTGGATCTCTCCCCTCCTCCTATTGACTATGATCCCCTTGTGAGTCCCCATTCACTTTCCTTATTATAAATAAAACTACATTGAAGTCTTTTTCACTGACTTTGGTTGATTGGAAGTAATTAATAATGGTAGCAGTTCTGTTGCTGCCTGTGAGTTTATATGAGGTCGGTAGTTAGTGTTAATATTTCCGCCGTCTGTGTAAGTCTTTGGATGTATTTGACGGTTGTGCCTTCAGGTTGGTGTATCAACTGGAATTTGGGGGGGGGGGGATTGTGGTACAAGTAATAGGGGAGTGCCGGTAGGGACAGAGCTAGGAATTGGAACAAGACCTAGCTGAATCTAGTGAGGAACGTTAGTGCAACATGGAAGGGTGTTGGAAGGGGGCAGGAGTCCTTTCCTAGGGGGTTCGGGGACAGCGCCCCTGAATTTTTTTATCTACTATAAATGGTTGGGATTGGAATTTATCAACTTCACGATATAAAATGCAAAATTAAACACATGATTATTGCAACGAGTTAAATCCTAACATTGAATACAAGATATAAAATACCCAAAAAACTAGCCACCAAAAAAGGAAAAAAAACCAATGAGTTTTACTACCGTAAGATTATTAGAAATATAAGCACATGAAAATGTTCATTACTGTATACTTCTACTTCCTGCAAACTAAGATTAGTATATCTTCTTTATTCTCATACAAACAAGAGATGGAAAGCATACTTTTAATCATCTTGACTTCTTTAAAAGCTACGTAGTAAATAACAAAAGAATTTCCACATATAGAGGTGCAAATTGATAAATTATTTGACAAAACTAGTGAGCTAGGTAGAATCAATTAGAAATTATTAAAATATATATATATATATAGAGTAATAATTGAATTAGATAATAATGGACACTCTTTCTTCCCATAAAGTCACAAAATCCTATGATCCCTACTAACCCTTCTTCTGGCCGACACCGTCCTCATCTTTGCATTTTTTTTTCTTTGCAAATAAAGAGCCTACATTTATTATTTAAAAAATTAAAAAAAGGAAGGTGGGGGGGGGGTATTGGGCTGGACCGAGCTCCCGCCTCCCTCCCTGAGTGCGAGAGTGGGACCAAGTTTTTCGTGAACTGAGCATTCTATTCCATGTTAATAAGAGAAAATAGTTGTCGGTAAAAATTGTTGTTGACTACTTGACTTTGAGCCAGCTTTTTGTATTATGTTCTTACGGTATTCATGACGTTATCCGAGAACAGCCATTGAAGCATAAAAAGGGAACTGCGTAATAATCCTTAGAGATAAGTTTGGCATAAATTTTAGAAAACACGTGT
Source organism: Nyctanthes arbor-tristis (assembly GCA_963692815.1). Lineage (NCBI taxonomy): Eukaryota > Viridiplantae > Streptophyta > Magnoliopsida > Lamiales > Oleaceae > Nyctanthes > Nyctanthes arbor-tristis. Next base: position 809 of record CAVNYN010242452.1, on the reverse strand, counting down.
TGTTTTTTGAATAGAGTACACTTTACAGGACAGCAGGTTATGCCATGTTAAACCTGGTAGATGTATTTATATAATATTGGAAAGAGCTTACGGGTTTCTCATTTTTTAGAAATTTAGTTGGTACATAATTGGCCAGTTTCAGGATGCAATAACTGTGGCCACTGTAGCTGTATCAAAAGACAGGATCACTAAAGATTGGGTTAGTGACGATGAAGCGTTGGATGCGGTTGACAATGGAGTTGTGGTATGCATCAATTTTGCTTGTGATCTTCCATTTCTAGTATTAGTAAATTTGCCCTGCGCATCTACTATTCCAGTGACTGCTGTTTTTGTACTTGATGTACCTGAGAAAGACAAACTTTTTATGCTTTCGTTTTTTACCCCTTTTTATTTAGTTCTCTATTGATCTCAGAGATTTTCTAGCCCAGCAGCTCTATTTTTTTGTTTTTTCACTGTAAGGGCCAACAATGCATGCACATGTATTGCAAATATCATATGTTTACTTGCACCTACTAACATGTATTATGTTGAAACCTGATACAGAACTGTTACCATATGTTTCTTGTTAATCTGACTAGAATGGGATGATTAATTTCTCAGGAGAATTTCTTTTATCTCTGTTTTTAGGTTGTGGATCTTTCTGATTGTGGCCGGATAAGAGGTAACACTTCCCCAATTATAATTTAAGAGAATATAAATCAAGTTCTGTATGGTGCATCCATTTTTGTTTATCATTTATTTACTGCTTTTATGAGAATGCCTTTGATGAAGTGATCACTTGAAAGAAAATGAACAAACACTGGGAGCTT